>VZTD01010884.1:1331299-1483854 GCA_013397725.1 Rhagologus leucostigma | reverse complement strand
GTGCCCGGGTCGGGTGGCGGGCACGTGTTTTTTGGGACACACGCGTGCCCTCGGGGTGCGGCAGCTACAGCGGGGTGCGGTGCCCTGGAGGGTGAGGATGCCCCGTGGTCGTGTGTGCGCCACGTGTGTGCGAGCGGGTGTTCCCGCTGCACATGTGCTCAGTGCCTGTGTGTGCATCACATGGGTGCACCAAACACACAGAAACACGCACGCATACACACGTATATATGTGCACTGACATGGGTGCACCACCCACACACAGAGGTACGTATATGTGCTCAGAAATGCATGTGCACACACACACACACACACACACATACAGAATTTTTGGTGGTGGGAAACCCAGCTTAGTACACAGGTGAAAAAAGAGGTGTAGTGAGGCAATACCTCATCGCAGTGGAAGGTGGTGCAGTAAGGACCATTAATTTTTTCCAGGAGTACGGACAGGAGTTTCATCTGTGGAAAATCCTCCTGCACAGCTTCCACATGGGCAGAGGCAAAACACTCATTTACCAAGTCCGAGGTAAAAAATCATCTGCAAATAGTAAAATTATACTTTTCTTTTATATTTATTTTTCTCTCCGTAAGGAGAGCTATCAGGGGGAGCTTTTTTTCACTACGGGCCTCCAGATTTCCTGATAATCCTTGCAAAAGAGCTTTGCTTGTTTTCCTTCTAGCTTGTGGTTCACAGGTAACACTGACTGAACGTGTTGGCTTTAACTGGTTAAAATCTGCGCAGTGCCCCTGTACACCCCAGCAGGGTTTTGTAAGTAGACAGCTCTGCAATTAATTTGCAGCACAAGCCCTGGCTCCACCTGGTAATACTGAATCAGCAATAATGTCAGCATGGGCAGGCCCCTGAGGCATCCCTGCATACTTCTGTCACGCTTTCATTGGCCACACAGGTGTTCACTGTACACCTGCAGCTCCCAGGGCGCTTAGACTGCATTAGGCTCTCCACTCGCATTAAAAAAACAAGGAATAAACGGAAGTTTTTAGCTCTTGCAGGCAAAAAGGTGGGAAATACAGTGCAAGTGCAGCTGGAAGGCCCAGACACTTGGCTGTTTTGATTTGTGAGTCTCTGGGCTTGGGCACTATTGTCTGTGTGAGGAAGAGTCAAGCCAGAAATACCAAACAGACCGAATAAACCCAGTGTGTGTATTACTCTCAGTAGCAGCTAGTGACAAGCAGTAATAAATTACTGCTCAGAAGGGTGGCTGGGGCCAAATGAAAATATACTGTTAAGTGGTATATGGGCACTATCTTTATGAAAATACACACCTTGGAGAGAATAAAAGTTGTGCAAAGACTACAGCTGAGGTGGGCTTTGGTGATGATTAATGTATGAGCAAATGAACAATTTGACAGAGTACTGCATTTTTATCCAACATCAGAGAGCGATCACGTATTCCAGAGAGCGACTGTGTGCAGGTGTGTGCAGCAGGGTGCCTGGTAGCCCTGCCAGCTTGTGCACAAGGACAGGGACGCTGCTGCCTTTGGACAAACAGTGGGAGGGACATTATCAGTGTCAATAATGGCGCTGGCTCTGTTGCCTGTCCAGCAGTTCGTTGTCCTTTGGCACCTGAGGTGAGGTTTCTGTTTGTGCAGGAGGGGCAGGGGGTGGTTTGAGCTTAACCGCTGTCCCAGCACAGGAAGGACATGGAGCTGTTGGAGCCAGTCTAGAGGAGGTCACCAACGTGATTGGAGGGATGGAGCACCTCTGCTATGAGGAAAGGCTGAGAGAATTGGGATTGTTCAGCCTGGAGAAGAGGAGGCTTTGGGTGACCTAATTGTGGCCTTCCAGTGCCTGAAGGAGCCAAAAAAGATGGAAGGAGACTATGTGCAAGGTCCTGGAGTGACAGGACAAGGGGAGATGGGGTCAGACTGAAAGAGAGCACGAGAGCACAGTTAGATGAGATGTTAGCAAGAAATTCTTCCCTGTAGGGTGGTGAGGCCCTGGCACAGGGTGCCCAGAGAAGCTGTGGCTGCTCCATCCCTGCAAATGTTCAAGGTCAGGTTGGATGGGGCTTGGAGCAACATGGTCTAGTGGAAGATGTCCCTGCCCATGGCAGGGGGTTGGAACTGGATGAGCCTTAAGGTCCTTTCTAACCCAAGCCATTCTGGGATTCTACATCCAAGAAGGGACGTTCTGGCTGTGTGCTAGAGGGGTGTTTGGATTTGGATGTGATTGATATGTCCTGGTTTGGGGATGGCTTTGCAGGAAAATCAGACAGTCTGCCTCCCCAGAGGTTTATTTTTGCTTTATAGAGCTTAATTGGTTTTGGTGATGTTTAAAGGATATTCAAATATCCTGTGCTCTGCTCATGTCCCATCATTTATTCAATAGGAATGCGGTCTCTCTGGAGCTTTTTCCTGGTGTTTTAAAGCATTGCAGAAGCTCGTCCTGAGCCAAGAATGCAGTAACATCATATTGGAAATAATGGGAAGAGGTAAATGCTAGAATTACAAATACCACATTAAGGTTATTTCTAAATCATACTAGGGCCTACGTCCAAGAAAGAAAAATCAGGCTTAATAAGCACTGTGCTCTGCTGAGTTAATAAGGAAAAGTAAAAAGAGGATGAAGCTGAATAGAGGCATACAAAAAGGATGATGTTGCTGTTGTTGGGACAATACCCTAGATTCCCTTCTCTTCAGACTGTAGGGAGCAAGCGATGCTTTTTAGCTTGGCTCTGAGTCTCTGTTGTGAGTCTGTTTTCTATTGTTGGGTTTTTTTCATGTAGCAGACCAAGAAGAGTGTAGAAAAACAGGTCACTTTGGCTGTTCATTAATTTGTTAGGGTAGGAAACAAACAAGGTAGGATTCTCCAGCTACCTGCAGCTGCCTGTGGGCTAGCAGAGGGTGGGCTGGGCCTTCCAGTGGAAAAGGAAGACCTAGCCAAAATGTAGGACTCCATCCAAAGTGGAAGTCTGTGGCTGGCCTGGTTTGGGGCTTCAGAGATGAAGTGCCATGAGTGGTGAGTGTTACACCAGTGGTCTGATCTGGATCTGTCCCACCTCAGGAAAGGTGTCTCATCACCGTGAGGCTGCTTGGGAAAAACACGTTATTGTGGGCATCTCTGCTGCTATGAACACAGTCCTCAGCTTTGAAATTCCCCATCATACCAAGCTTATCTTCCTTAACCAGGCCCCACTTTCATTTATATACCTCCCCACGCCTTTCCTCAACAACCCCTTGCCTCTGCTATGCTCTGTGTTGCCCTCAAGAAAAGGTTGTGGTATTCAGCATGATACAAGACAAACACATCTCTGTCCTACTCAAACTCCTGTTTTCTTCCCTGGCAGTTACTAAATGGGAAGCAAGGAAGTGCAGATGAGCAATATGTTACATTCACAAGGGGCACTGCTTCTTCTGCACTGTTCTGGTGTCTGGTATCTCCCTTGAGGATGCTGTTTGCCAGGCACTGGGCCTCAGTTTCTCTAGTTTCCCAGAGACCACAGTCTTGCAAGAACTTATCTGTGCTCCTCACTCAGTATTATGGGATTGCTTACTGCAAAGGTCCTGTGGAGGCTTCAAGTGCCCTGTCTCAGATGCTGCACAACAGTAGAGGTGGGAGTGGAATTGAATCCAGGCTGCTTCTCAAGGGTTACTGCTATATCCAGGCTTTTGGTTTGTCTGCCTTTTGCTCTCAGGGTTCATGAGAACTGCAGGGTAAAATCTTTTTGGTGTATTCAAGGAGAAAAAGAGCTGCTAAGTATTGCTCTGTTGAACCTTGTTCAAGAACTGCATCACACTGCCCGTGCCACTTGCTACGAGTTAACTGTGGGGTAGCTTCAGCCCTGAGCTGATGAACAAGCAGGCCGAGAGTGTTCCACAATAACAGAGGCTCAAGAGCCCTGATGCATTTTGAGTTTCTTTTTCAGCCCTTATCAGCTTGGAGCAGCTTTTGTTTTACCGTGTTCCTCAGAGGTCCCCGTTAAATCACATCCATGGTGTGCCGGCTGTCGGCTGTCCTTGTAAATCCCTGCTCAGGGTCCCACGGAGCTGCTGAGGTGACAGTGAGCCTTTAGCTAAAGTTCAGAGACACCAAAGAGCTCTGCACGTTCAATATGACCTGGGGTATGAAGGTTACATCCCTCTTTACTCACCAACACTAGTGGTCGGTTTTGCCAAACCTGTGATATCAATGTCTCATGCTTTTCCTGCAAAAGAATCAATTTCCTTGTAATAGAATAAATATTGCAGATTTCAGCCTGAGTTATTCTCCTAATGCTCTGGGTTATGAATGAGACCCAAAGGTGCATAAACCGAACAACAATTTATTTTCTGAACGTTCCCATTCCTTTCCTCCCACAGGCTGGTTCCTATCCAAGCATAGAAGGAAAAATAACACAAAAAAAGTAAGAAATAGTTTCTCCAGTTGGCGACTCAGTGCCTACTCTATGGTCTGAACCCCACATGTAGGCTGTGGCTGAACAGGTCTGTTTGTAATTGCAAATTTGGGGTTTGCAGTAAGAAAAAATCCCATCTACTTTGAGGTTCCTTGCCTTCTTGAGCTTTTTGTGTGAAAGGAAGAATTCCCAGAAAAAGAAAAGAGGAGGAAATATTTTGTTTGGGTGTTTTTGCTGTAGGTGCAAAGAAATTATTTTATCCCCAAATAAACAGGCTGCTTTACCTTTTCATAGCACCATGGAATCCCAGAATGGCTTGGGTTGGAAGGGACCTCAAAGCTCATCTCATTCCACCCCCTGCCGTGGGCAGGGACACCTTCCACTAGC
The DNA here is from genome assembly GCA_013397725.1 of Rhagologus leucostigma. NCBI lineage: Eukaryota > Metazoa > Chordata > Aves > Passeriformes > Rhagologus > Rhagologus leucostigma. The sequence continues at coordinate 1,479,115 of VZTD01010884.1, read as the reverse complement.
CCAGCTTGCTCCAAACCCTGTCCAACCTGGCCGTGGACACTTCCAGGGACGAGGCAGCCACAGCTGCTCTGGGAAATTGAAATCATGATTCTTTCTCAGAGGAGCTGGTTTTATCAGCGTCTCCCTTTGCCCCCAGCTCTTTGGACACCAGCGTTTGTGTCCCTGGGTGAGAGGGCTGCTGCTGGGAGAGCTGTCCTGCCGGGATGCTGCCGGGAGAGCAGTTCTGCCGGGATGCTGCCGGGATGCTGCCGGATGTGCAGGGAGCCGGCTCCCACTAGAGCGCGCTAGGACAGTTAAAATGGGGCTGGTTTTCTGCTGGCATCGGGGTGGAACCATCAAAGACGCCTGTGTAAGGAATGGCACTTTTGTTTTTCAGCAGGGATTCTGCCTGGGTTCCCCATCTTTTGGGTACGCTTTCCTTGGATGAGTGTGCAGCAAAGCCAGCTGTAGCTGCCTGAGAGCACTGAGGTTTGGGCTGGGGTGGTTCCTACAAAAACCTGTTGGAAGACCCGGCCTGGACAGAGGGCAGGGAGGAGCTTTGTCCTCAAGCCCTCTCTCCTCTCCCAGTCCCTTTGTTTGCTGCTCTGTAAGGCAGAGGAAGTGGGAATCTGTGCAGTACTTGGGCATGGACAGGAGTCCACCTCAAAGTCCTGCTGTTGTCATTTGTGCATTTTGAAACCACCCCTAATAAACTTGCCCATCTTCACAGGAGAATTTCCTGCCTCAGCCCAGGCTCTTTGCCCCCTGTCTGCTACCCTCGTTTGCTTCATGTTTACTTAATTAGCCAGCTGGAGCACAATTCCTTTCATGATCTTCGGCCTAATACATAAAGATGACAGTGACATGAATCTTGGCTTAGGTTTCAATTTGCATGTTAATTGATTGTGGTTCCCCTGACAGCTGGAATTTGCTCCAACAGGATCTGGGAGATGATGAATTGGGCGGGTGTTCTCCTGTGTCCCAGCTAGAGCTGGGAGCAATAGGTGACATAGTTTTACTGTCCACAGGGCATCATCTCTTGTAGATCTACAGCAAAAAGCAAGGCAAAGGTGAAAAGCAAAGCAAAAATCCTAAATGAGGAGTTTTACTCAGTACAAAATGCAAATAAGAGTCATGGCTCTGGTAGTTGAGAAGCATCTGGAAATCAGTGAAGCCTGATGAGACAGCCTACAACAGATTAAGAAGGAAGACAGTGATTTTACACAGCAATCCAGCCCCAGTCATCTCTGGTTCACAAAGCCCTTGACACACTTACACAGAGAAGAGAGAGTCTCCAGGCAGGGACGAAACAGTGATTTCCCTGAGTGGAAGACAAGCCCATGTTGGCTGTGAAGGGTTTAGGCACAAACCCCATCACTCCATGAGACTCATCTCTCTGACATCCAGGAGCTGGCTTACAGGGAAGGAAGAGCTGCGAGCCTGTGTTCATTTCCAGCGCTTTGGGGGACCCTGGGAACACTGTCAGGCTCCCAGGAGACTGCCAGCAAATGCAGGCAGAGCTGCCATTTGCCAGCATGCCTGAGAAAACAGCGGCTTGCCAAAGGTGGCACGAGGAGGCTCTCCTGGAAAGGCAGCCATAGGTGGTTATTTATCTGTTACATTAGAGCTAACTGAGATCCAGACCTCGGAGAGCCGGGATACAGGATAAAAACAGGGCTTGCCGCAAGACCCTGTGAGCTGAATAGAAATCGTGGCTAAATAGGAGGATGGGAAAAGAGACAGAGTTGTGCGAAGAGGCATGGCCAGCATCACACAGCAGGCAGTGCCACAGCCAGCGAGGCTTGGAGCAGTCTCTAGCTGGCAGATGGGTTCAGTTGCAGCAAATAATCCATTTTCAGATTTCGCTGATTTTACACAGTCTAATTTTAATAACAGAAGAAAAGAGACTTCTTTTTCATAAAACACTTATTCCTTTCCTTTTTTTTCTTCCCAAGTAACTGCACTAGGTCATTGTATTTTGGCCTTAGAAACATGGATAACATTTTAATGAAGAATTGTGGAGGCAAGAAATTGAAAATAAATGTTGTCTCTTCTCTGTGTTCAAAACCCAATGGCTTTGGATTCTCCAGGAGTTTCTTGTGCTTTCTGAAAATGCTGTTATCTTGTATGCCCTGCATTCATAATCAGTTGTGATTCCTTCTTTCTGTTCTGACCTTCGTTGCTCAGAGTCTCAAGTAACAACAGGACAAATTCTGGCTTTTCAGAATCATCTTCCTGATACTTCATAGCTAGAAAAAGAAGGGTTTTCTTTTTTTCCCCAGAACACATTATTAAATCAAGCCTTTTCATTCTTCACCTCAATCAAAGCCAAGTTTTTCAGCTTTTCATTAAAAACCAAGTAGTTGAAATTATTCAGGAGGCCTTAAAATGAACATTTCCAGGTTCTAGAATAAACACTGTCATTTTCCAGATACTACTTTTCAGGAAGGTAGGATTTAATCATGTAGCTTCTATTCCATTAACCAGGGTCCCCAGGTAAATATTTTGAGCTAGCTTAGTACAGCTCTGGATTTGGGAAATGCAACATTATGATAAACCTGTGCAAATTCAGTGAGTGGTGTTGGTCTTTCCCTGCACGAAACAGAGGGTAAAAGCCTGTTCACAGTTGAAATCTCTTGGTGAAAAGCCTGGGCAGGACTGAGTTCCATCGATCCTGGGCACAGAGTTCCTGTGTTTATGTGGCAAATCCACCTGGAAGTGGCAGGGAGCCTTCAGGATGGGGATGACAAACACCACCCCTCGTTAGGCAGAGCTGAGGCAGGTACTAATTAACCTGGAGCTGCAGCGGTGCTGCTCGTGGCTCATGTCCTGATGATTCCTGACCCTTCTGGGGCAAGGGCAGGATCAGCATTGGCTCTGCTTGGTGCACCTTTCCTCCACCTTTTCCTCCACCTGTCTCCATGCATTTCAGGCATGGAAACTGTGTCCTTGTGCCCATCTGTGCTCAGTGGCTCTGGAGCCACTGGAGCTTTAATTGTGTGGAGCTGTTTTCCTGGGCTAAATTAGCAGACGCATGGGGGTGGCAATTTCGGCCCCGTATGAGTTTGGTGGTAAAAACTGAGCCTGGGACTCAGGCCAAGGCAGCAAGGCCGGAGGGAATTTAATGGGACTTCCTGCAAAACACAGCTACAGACTTTCAATAGACTTTCTTCAATTTTTCTAACTAATGTCTCCTCCAGCCCTGCTTTTTAATTCATGATAATATCGTCAATCACATAATTATGACCTCATCTCATTCTCTATTAAGACTTGGGTGACAAATAAGGACAGGGTCACACTTCAGTTTGTGTTGCTGTGTTTTATTGACTAGATGAAAAGAAGCAAACATGCTGGTTTTCCAAAACATAAAATTCTGCTGACAATATGCAACATTTAGCTGTTTCTGGAGAGCTGGAAAGTAGGACTTGTTGGGTGGCTGGTTTTATTTACACCTTGTCAGACCTGGGAACAGACTCCTTTTAACTCATCTCACGAGCACACATCAGCATCATAACAAACACATGGGGAGAAGAACGATTTCTCCAGGCAAGAGGCAGCTTAATCCAGTGGGTCAGGTAAAAATCCTTCAAATAGAAATGGGAACTTCTCCTTTTCTAGATTAACCGTGGTTAATCTATAAAATTATAAATCAGCAAGGGACTGAAATCCCAGTGTTAGGCAGCATCAAATTCCACTGATGCCATACGCCAAGGCAAGGAGCACACAGAGTAGGAATTAAGAACATGATTGAATCATGTGCAAGGGTTTTTATTCCTGAATTAGCGTTAAGAGACTTGGGTCTAATGTTATAGTTTGGGGAAAGAATGGTTAATTCTTCACATCCTGTATTTTTGTCCAGGTTTGACATTTCCCTGCCAAAACCCCCCTTTGCTGACCCACTGTTCATAATTTTACTGGGATATCAACGTCATCCCGTCTGGAAAGAGGGTGGCTCTTTTCTTCACAGACATTTTAGGCTGAAGAGATCCTCTTCTAAGCATCTTGGGAAGACCCTGAATGCTGAATTTCATGGGGTTCTTTGTATTCCCAAGACGAGATAAATGACAAGGCTGTGGGAAGTCTGGCGTTTGAGGTCTCTGGCTCTGTTGCAGACCTCCAGTGTGACACTTGGAGCAGACTCTACCCTTGCACAACAGAAACAAACCATGAAGGTTGAAAACTAGAAGAGAAACATTTAGAATGTATGGAGTGTTTTTATAAACCCATCAATTTTCAAGCCACTTTCCCAGTTTCCTGAGCCGAACTTGAAAGTTATGAGTGTTTGGGGTAGGCAGTACCACACAAACAATATCCACTTCCAACACATATATATTCACAAGCCTCTCCCTGTTGGTACTGTGAAAGCATTGATGTTTCTCCTACAAATAATACCATGTGACACTATTCGTACTGGTTGGATGCCCTAGTTTGAGCTGTGTCATGCCATGCACCAGTTTTGCTCCTCATTTCTTGTATTCACACTTGGTGGCTGAAATACTGCAGCCCTCTGAACTTGCTTTCCTGTTTCCCCCTGATTTTCACTCATGCTCAGATTAGCACTTAGTCATCTTTACAATCCTTGCCTTTCCCTGTGTTCTGTTCTCTACAGCATGACCAAAATTTGTTTGCAGAGGACTTTTATGAGCTTCTGCCCTCACTAAAAAAGGGCCAACTTGTCTTGGGAAGTTTCCCCCATCAGTTTTGACATCTCCTGCAGCCTGCCATTCCTTAGCATTAATTTCTATCACTTCCCCCGATTTCCCTGGAAGAAATTCTGATTAGGCAATAAGTGCTGGGCCATCCATCATTCATCAGTCACAAGGCACACGGTGCTTCTCAGCCTGGAAGGCACAGATCGTTCTTACTCGACCCGAGTGTGCCACGGGTAGCAGAGCTAAATGCCTGATTTCCGTGGCCATCCCCCTGGGACCCTGTCTAAGCATGGAAGTAAGGCAGAGCCATTGTGAGTGCCGTGTAACGGTGCAGCACAGCTGATTAAACCTCTGCAAAGCTCAGACGGCTTCACAAAAGTCCTGTCAGTCAGTTCGCGTTTGATTTCAGGTCTGATTTTCATTTGTTTACAGTATCGCCCATTATGTGTAAAGTGTTTGCTAAACACTGAGGAATAATGGTCCTGTCCCACGTAGCTGACAGCAGAAGGGCTGACAAAGGGAAGGAAAGCAGTAAAAGGGGTAATGTATGAATGAGTCATGCTTCCCAGCCAGCTGTGCCGATAAAAAATGGCCACTTTTATGGGAAGGCTGGAAAAGAACAACAAAATTACCTTTCTGAAAAAAAAAAAAACCAAACCAAACCAAGTATTTGGACCAGCAGTTTGATTAAAGATGCCTTAACTGCCAGCAGCACAGGGAAGGGAGTCCTGGGGAGGCATTTGGGTTTGTCAGACACAGGGGAAGATGTTTCTGGCACAGACACCTGCACCTAAGACCATACGGAGACAGCAGCAGGAGGTCCTGCCTATGGCACAGAAAAACCTGATAAGGAAGCAGGAAAACAGAAGATATGAAGTGTGAGAGATGAGAATTGATAAGCAGGGGTGGAGTTATGAGCTGGGAGCAGTCGGTGAGGCAGGGGAGGAAGTCATTGGAGGCACTTTTCCGGCAAATTGCCGAGCAGTCCCATATCCACCTGATGCACAAAACTCTGCAGGAAGATTTATGTTCTCATCCAGCCACGTGACTCAGGGCCTGACTTTGCTCCACTTAGAGGCAATGACAGACTCCTATTGATTCATGGGAACCACAGAAATCAAAGAAAACTTGCTGTGGCAACTAGCTAATTCAGTAAAAGCATTGATTTTTCTGGCTGGACAATTAGAGAGCATGAATGCAGTGTAGCTGATTTCTGTCTCTGAATTAATGTCACAAATGATCATTGATTCGAGTGAGAGGAAATTGCACCCCAAAGGAAAGGACCTTCCATAGTAAAAATCCCCCAGCCCGTGTGGGCTGGTCTTTAGTGTGCCACAGATGGAGCTGGTTATGATTCTGTGTCTCTGCTGGTTAGCACACTTAGGAGTTAGTTGACTGTCACCTCACAGAGCAGCCGAAGTAAAGGCAGACACACAGGGCCAGGGAGAACCCTGGAAAGGTGATGCAGGAGACCATGGAGTTCTAAACAGGTAGTGGGAGCACTTCATAGCATCACTTCAGATGAATGGTTCTAGTTTTGTCCTGGGTTTGAGATGGAATCATGGAATGGTTTGAGTTGGAAAGGACCTTAAGGCTCATCCCATTCCACCCCCTGCCATGGTCAGGGACACCTTCCACTATCCCAGGTTGCTCCAAGCCCCTTCCAACCTGTCCGTGGACACTTCTAGGGATGGGGCAGCCACAGCTTCTCTGGGCAACCTGTGCCAGGGCCTCACCACCCTCACAGGGAAGAATTTCTTTCTAACATCTGAGCTAAACCTACTCTCTGTCAGTTTGAAGCCATCCCCCTTGTCCTGTCACTCCAGGCCCTTGTAAATATTTGCATTTTTGCAAATATTTACTGCAAATATTTACTCTGCATTTTTGTTGTCAGCTCCTTCAGGCACTGGAAGGCCACAATTAGGTCACCCCAAAGCCTTCTCTTCTCCAGGCTGAACAATCCCAGTTTTCTCAGCCTTTCCCCATGGAGGTGCTCCGTCCTTCTGATGATCTTGGTGCTTCTCCTGGACTAGCTCCAACAGCTCCACGTCCTTCCTGTGCTGGGCCCCCAGGGCTGGAGGCAGCTCTGCAGGCAGGGTCTCACCAGACTGGAGCACACAACTCTCTCTTCCTGCACCATAAGGAAGATACTTTGCGCCCCTCCTCAAAGCCTTGAAAGAGGAACTTCTTAAACCACGTGCAGTAGCTGTGAACAGGCACCGAGATTTTCAGGGCTGCTGGGTATTTGCAAATTTAAGTTATGGCTTCACACTTTGCTGCCCTGGCTCAGGAGTCAGTGTTCCAGGCAGTGTGATGATTTCTTTCATAGGAAACCGGTGTGCCACTTGTCCGTTTGCAAACCCCTTTTGCTGTTGAGATTAGTTTTAATGGCGTTGAAGCATCTTGAACTCACTGCACCATGGAAGCCCCCCAGACTGGACTGAGGAATCCCAGCTGCTGACAAAGCATCCACCAAGGGTGACTCTCCTTGCAGCAGGGAACACATCCCGGTGTTCCCAGCTCCTGATTTCAGGCTGGCTGCTGTGTGTGGGGCGGGTGCCACGGGTGTGCTGCAGTGCTGGCACAGAGGCTGCTGCTGTCCCTGCTGGGTGTCACCTGGGCTGCAGGGGCAGGACAGGCAGTGACATTTTAGCAGCTGCGGTTGTTTGCGTCAGCACGTGTGAGTCAGGGCCCTGACCTGGGGGATGTTTCACGTTGAGCCCTGGGCCGTGACGTGGATGGGCCATCCCAACACCCCTGCCCTGCCAGACACCACCTCCTCTCATCACCCCACTGCTCCTGTGCTTGGTCCTTTTTTGTTCCATTTCTAATGGCCTGTACCTGCAATAGAGATGTTCTGAGAGGGCCCAGAGGACACAATGCACCTCCTGCCCTTCATCACAAGAACAGGAGTGAGGAGGTGTGATAAGAGTTGTGGAGCATTAATGGAGAGGGATGCTCAGTGCTGGAGGGGAGGAGGGATATTTTGATCAGGCACTGGGATAAAACCTAAGCTGCTTTACAGCACAGCCTGCTAGAAAGTGGTGGTTAGAAAAATGTGTCTATTAAAAGGTCAGGTGTGGTCCTGAATTCTGGGCTGACGCTTGCACAAGCTGGTAAATGATACATAATGAACACCTTATTAGATTAATTTTGTCTATTTGGGGTCGCTGTGAACAGCCCATTAGAAAATAGTAGGTTTCTCAGAGGCTGCCAAATGCTGGTTGTTACTATTTCTGCAGATAATACTGAATCTGTAACTTGTTTGAGAGCAGCTTGTGCAATATTTGGTGATCAAATATGGAGCATTAACTGGATAGCTTAACTACTTTGTGTGCTTCTCTTCACTGACTATGGGAGCATAACTCTTAGAATCAGATTTCTCATGTGCAACAGTCAGAGGGACAACCACGATTAAAGTTTCAGTACCCCAAACCACTCAGAAATTGTGGTGGCCTTTCTGATGTCCATGTCTTTTTAGAGTCTATGGTTTTCAGCTTTTCTTTTCAGTTATGAGAGCTGAAAATTAATCTTTTGCTTCAAGTAAAGAAGAACTCTCACTTATATCCCAGATCGCAGCACCAGAAGCATCAGGGAGAAAAATTAAATACCTGAGAGCATAAAACTGCAAATGTACTTTCAGAATACAGCGCAGGATTTGCTCCCAGGAAACTGTCAGTGCTCCTGCTGGAAGTGGAGAGTTCTTGCTGAAAAGCAACGTGAAAGGTGCCGGACTTGTTGAAAAATTCACAGTTTACATACTTAGAACTTTTCTCCCAGTATAGTGAGAGAGCTCCACTCCTGTAACTGCTGGTAGCGGTCATGGAAGCTTTTTGTTTCCTAGCAAAAGCTACAGAGGCAACAGTGGCACATGCAAGAGAGCTTTGATGCAGAATGTTCAAAAGCCTGATTTCTATTTCCTCTCCAAGGCCCGGCCCCCCAGAAACCTTCCCTGACCTCTTCCAGATATGAAATAGTCCAGGATGGGCTTTGGTGCTCTTCTTCATAAGATTCTTCCACGTCCTCCCCACAGGCATCTTGCCAAACAGCCAAGGAAAGAGTTACCAGCACTGCTTTCTTCTGTGGATGGATTTTGATTATTAATAAAATGGTGGGGATGAATGGAACTATTTCACATCTTGTCAAAGCAGCACGAGCAGGATGCTGCTTTTGTGAGACTTGCCACTGACCCTTCCTCCTCCAGATCATCCCTTTCATGTGCCTGAGCAGCACTGAGGTGACAGCCTGCTTCATTAAGAGCTGCTGCAGCACGGGAAACAGCTCAGGAAGTGGTTTACAAACAGCAAAGAGAAAACTCAAGAGACAGAATGAAAAAACAGGGAAAGAAAGAGCTGATTGCAGTTTTAAGTTGAATTTCCACCACCTTCCAAGCAGGCATTCCAGTATGAGTACATTAAATTCACGTATTTCTCAACAGCAAGGGCTGTTTAGCAATAAAGACCTTTGGCACTGAAAGAGGCTCAAAACAAATCTTTGCAGCCAGCAATAAAACACAAGGAGTGTCATGCTGAACATCACTGGGTCGCGCAGCTTGTTAAGGTAAGAGGCTGGAGGCTTATTTGTGCAATCCCTGCAAGAAGTGTTGTCCTGTGACACACTCACTGTCAGAGATAACTGCCTTGGAGATTAAAAAAGGAAAAACTAAATGCAGTCCTGCAAATGCAGTGCTGTAGCCATAGTAAATTGTGCACACCCACAGACACACAGAACATGAGAGCTTTTTGAAACTTGAACCAAGCTGCATTTGGAATTGGGTTTAGAGATGTTGATTGTTGCCTGTGGAAAAAAAAATAACTGCAAGAGATGCTTGTTGTGCATCCTCTGAGCAGCCTGGTCTAGGGGAAGGGGTCCTGCCCTTGGCAGGGGCTTAGAATGAGATGATCTTTAAGATCCCTTCCAACCCAGGCCATTCTATGATTCTGTGGTTCTAGAAATTGAGGGGAAAAAAAAGCTCAAAGCCAATGCGTAATACGAACTCTTGTCTGGAAGTTCCCAGCATCCAGTCCAGGAAAAAGGCAGTGTGGGGTTTTCACATTTTCTTCTGTAAAAAAGGAGATGTTTGACTCCCCAGCTTTCCTGAGATATGAATAATGAAATAGTTCTAACCAATATTTCTATTAAGGTTTGATTTTGGTGGTGCTTTGCATTGCACCCGCAGCATGCCAAGAGCCTTTCTGCCATGCAGGAGAGGCCTCTGGCTCCCACAGGCTGGTGCTTCAGTCCTGCAGGGATTTTTTTTCCACAGGCTTTTCTTCCCGTTTGTGGGGAGCTGTTCCACTTTTCAGTTGTCTGTGGAGTTCAGCACATATATAAATGATTGTAGAAGTGGGTTATTTAAACTTTGTCTTATGTAAGGGCTATAAATTTTAAGATGGTTTCTTCCAGGGATTTTGCAGGCAGATTTGAGTTTGCCCTGCTCGTACTCCAAGGAAAACAGGAAATGTGGAAGTGTGCCCATGGTTAGCTGACACACCGTTCCAGCTCAGCTCATAGTGCGCTCCAAGCATCACAGCCACAGCTCTGTATGCCTTTAAAAATCAAAGTAAATGTAGGCACTCTTCAAGACTCAAGGCAAGGTGATGCTGAATGGTGATCCCTGTGCTCTCACACCACAGTGTGTAGCTATGTGTGTGTATGTGTGAGTTACTCCACCTTCTTCCATGCATGAGAGTTTTTTTTCCAGAATCTCTCTCCCTTCCCAAACCCACTGTTTAACCAGTGCTTGATAAAGATGTTTTAAATTACGTTTTTCATCAACTTTCCCATGGAATTTAAGATAACTTCACTGTCACAAAATATCCACTTGCATCCAAATGGCATTAATATATGGGACTGGGGGAGATTCCATAAATACCAGTGGCGTAGGAACGCAGTGTTTTACATTAATGAGGCCCCAAGGCTCCTGCCTGCCTCCAAGTGATGAGCTCCTGGGCAACCTTTGTGCCCCATGCAGTCTGAAAATAGTCCTGCAGCACAGAATTGCTTGCAGTGTTTTGTCCCATTGCTAGCCCACCCTTTTTCCAAATTAATCTGTGCCTAATTTGCTTCACGTAAATGCGGGAGATAAAATGTTGATTCTACAATAGCTGGATTAGTCAAATAAAGACCATGTCTAGGTATCATGGAGTCCCCAATTTGCTTTTCTTGGGCTGAGAGGAAAAATGTTCCCAATGGGAAACAATTATGTGTAGTTTGCTGATTTCTGCTATTACATGTTATGTTATTTGTGCACTTCAGGTCCCTTCATACAAGTCAAACAGCCTGCACTGGTGAGAAGGTTCATGCTTTGCATGTCATCTGCCTGATGCTGGATATTACCTCCACATTTATCCTCTGGTTTAACTTCTTCCTAGAAGTTACATACTGGATAAATACACAATCCCATTTGCCTTCAGTAGTCCTTAATGTTGTCTTTCAATTGTCAGGATGGCACAAACTGAGCCTTGTTCACCCATTTCTAGTGAGACACAGGTATAGATCTATCACAGTCTGTCTTGGAATTAGTTTTGGAAAGCCAGGCATCAGTTAGCTCCTTCCTAGGGGTTACGTGGATTAGTGTCTACAGAGGGCACCCTTTTCCATGGCATTTTTTCCTCAAGCAGCCATCTGATGCTACATCTGTTTTCTTAGAGGCAGTGAATGTTGCTTCCAGTGCATCATCAAATGTCTCATTATTAAATAATTAGAAAAGGTTTTTTATAAGCATTTTGACTGTAAAGAGCCCCAATTACTATTGTTACTACTACCTTCTGGCAGTGCAGAGGAAAAACAGTGGTGAATCTCCCTTTGATCTTTGTTGAAACAAGCTGGAGAAAATGGGCAGAGCTTTGGACTCTAAATAATGATACTACCCATAAATAATGAATCTCTGCAGGGCCCTTTGTAGACAGACTGTAACTTCCTGCCCAAAGGTGTAAATCTTCACACACAGCACAGTGTCTGTCCTGCGCTCCTCTCTTATCACTGGTCCTGCTGTTTACATTTCTGGTTGTGGTAGTGGTAATGGCATCCAAAAGGAGACTCATCCTTTGGGATGGGTTTGGGGGGTATTTTATAATGGGTTTTTATAATGTAAAAGTTTTTCCAGGCAGAAATTTTTGGGGGGCAAGGAAAAGAAACCAGGGAGTAACAAACAAGGTCACTTTTTGGGGATTTTCAGACATCCAGATTGGCAGTGAGGGGAATTCTGGCCAGAAGCTGCAAAACCCAGCAAGATATTTGGGATGTCTTGGACTTCAGATCAAGGAGTCCGGAATACAGTGACCAAGCAACCTTGGTGATAGTCAGAGGGGTCTGCCAGGCCTGCCAGACATCCGGAGGTCGTGGAGTTGTGGCTGTAGACGACTTGCCTTTCAGCTTTACAGTGCACATGTAGTGGGACCAGCACAAACACAACCTGTCTGACCTGCTGAGGAGGTCCTGCGTGGTGCATCACTCTATGCCCACCAAGCAAGGCTTGGTTTGGGTGTGATTGACCATCTGTGGCTATCCAGAAGCTGCTGGACTTGCTGTGCAAATCCATCCAGCAGTACTGGAGTTTAATTTCTCCTCTTTCTCTGTTTCATGCCCAAGATAACTTCCATGTGATGGCAAAGTCCCAATATCAACTCAGGATTTCATCCTGCTGTCATTACTGTTTGAAAAATGAAACTGCAGCATAAGTCAGCTCTCTGAGGTGTAAATCTAGAGTGGGATCTGTCTGCTTGGACATCCAGGGATGTGCATCTCACAGGCCACCTCCCAAGGTAAGGACACATCATGGAGGCACCAGTGAGGGATGCAGGTGGCAGAGAGAGGGGAACCGCAAACTCGGAGTGTGCAAGTGAGGCCCAGGTGGGTGGCAGCACATCTTCCAGCACATCCTACAGCACCTCCCAAGGAGCTGCCTCTCCCAGCACGTGTCCCACGCCTGCTCCCCGGCTCTCCAAGGATCAGCCTGTGTGCCTTGTGCTCAGGCACACACGGGTTATGAAATGCAGGCCATAAACTCGGCATGCCTTATAATGAGCCCTTCTCCTGTGCACTGCACTTCCTGAAGGACCAGGCTGATTCCTCCCGGGAAGGGTGCCTGGTGCTGCAGTCATTAGGGAAAGGAGGGCTGAGCACTCTCTCCCAGGCTGATTGCAGAGCCACCCTCCCTTGCCCATTCCGTGAAGATTGCCCATCTCCACTGTGAGTCAGAGAATCAAACCATCTTTTGGGACAGCTGCCTTTTATCAATGACCTGAAGAGGGAAAAGAGATCTTTAACCTTTCCTTTGCTAGGAATGAAGGAGCTCTCGGAAATATCCTGTAGGTAAGCAAGCCCGTCGGTGCTCCTCCATCACTGCGGTGCTTGTGAGGGATTATTACAACACATATTTTTCTCTACAGCAAGCAAGTTCCCAGCTCCAGGAGCCTGACAGGCCTTGTGTAACTTGTCATTACTCACCAGCACTCCCTATGCTCGTTTAGATCTCAGGGTGTGGTTTTAATTAGCTGATTTTGTAACAACACCCGGGTGACCTGGTGATGGATAGTCACCCTAGAAACCTATTAAGCAGGAGTGTAGTGGCTCCATGTCCTTAGACTACGCTCTCAGATTGCTGTCTGCTTCTAGAAATTGAGCTTGTGGGGTTGCTTGTCTGCCCTTCCCCATAGCTTCCAAGCCTGTTGATGGATAAATCTCATGGAAATGATCAGCCCTGTAGATACTTCACTGAAATGTACAACCACATAGAAGAGAAAGAATATGAGAAGTGCCTGGACTGGGAGTCCTGTGCTTGTAGAAAGTCCATGAGGGGAGGAACGTGTGTGAATGTACGTCAGTTATGGGGGGAACAAACATTGCTCACAACTGAGTTACTAAAACTGAGCAAACCTATAAGTAGGTGTTTTATTATCCCATAGTATAATAAAAAATTATGGGTTTTCTTGGTTTTTGCCTAGTTACATGTATTGGGTCAAACCACTGTATTATGGAACGTAGAAAAAAACCTTTACTAAATCCACGAGTGAGGATTTAACTTCCTTTGATGTGCAAATATAGTTAATTTTTAATTTGATACAATTTTAATCTTTCAGGAAATATGTTTCCATTGCATACAGAACAGCCCACCCATGATACAGCTGTTGTCCCAAGCACATCCTGCCTCTGCTGTTTCCTTATCCTTACAGTCTGTTCTTAGGCCTCTTAACTTGGAAGCTGTTTTGTTGGGAGTTTTTTTGGGAAGCTTTGCTGACACTTTGGTTTGGAAAGCACAAGTTGTGCCCAGCCTTGGAAATATAAATTGTTCTTTGCAAAGTCAAATCTATTTTTCACAGTGACCTTGCTTTGACCTTGTTATCAGTCTTGCTATGAATAGTGTGATCCCTAATTAGTCCATCTGTCAGCTGTCCGGGCTCACGTGATGGGACAAGAGCACTGCTGGCAGATTGGAAACCAGCTGAAAGCACAAAGAATGGTAAATGACAAAGGTCAGGATTTGGACGCTGGTAGTCATCTCTTGTTGGCATCAGATCTGGGTTTAACAATGTTCATGATCTGAAGGAAGGGTTAAAGGACATCCTAATGAAATTCCCATATCACCCACTTGCTCCAGTCTTGGGATTCAGTGGGTTTGTGTAGACTGGGAGTTGGGCCCTGGCCCCAAGAATAAGGCTTTTTGAGAAAGGTTTTTAATTAAGCAGGCACCACTCGTAACTGTGTGAGCACAACAGACCCCAAGTGAGTGGCTTCAGTGCAGTCTCTGAAGAACTGTACATTGCTGGGCTTATTTGATGAGCAGGAAGGTGGAATAGAGTAGGGGGTGGCTCTACTGGTGACCTTCTGCCGTACCAGGGAGAGACTAAAGTGGGGTTATTGGTGCCTGCCAAGACCTACCAGCAGCAGCTGCCTTTCACTGCTCATCTTGTGCCCACAAGTCTTCTCGGAGTAGCTTTTAACGCTGATCCAGTGTTGCGTGTCGATGGGATCACAGGAGTTTGTAACCACTGGAAAAGGGGGAGTGCGAAGCCTGCAAGCAACCCTGTGGCGAGGCACCTGTGTGTGTGGGAGCCTCACAAATCCAGCCCTCGGTGCTGGGCGTGGTGGGAAATGATTCATGCACCTGTAGGTTTTAGGACCAGATGTGGCTGAAGGTGACCTTGGGAGCAAAGGAGTAGGGTGAAAGACTGGCTAAGAGCAGGGCACTTCTGAACAGAGGTACCATGGCTTTAAAACCAAAAGCTGCCTTTCCCTGCCCTTTCCGAAATCTGCTCCAGCAGAGCATTGTTGACATAAGAGGAAAAACCCCAATGATGAGCTCTTCTGCAAATCCTGTCCCAGATGTTTCAGCTTGTCATGCCTCTAATTCATTTGCAGGAAGCTTGGAGTTGGACTAAAATAAAATTGATTTTCGTGCTTAACTGCTCTAATATCAGAGTATCCCAAAACTCTGCTTGGTCTGGGGGCATGTTCCTGGAAACAGCCCCCAGGCTATTTTGCAGGAATAAGGAGGTAATATCCAAGAACTTTGAGCCAAAAATCAGCTGCACAGTTCTCCTTGAACTCTTTGGAGCAGGCCCTGTGTGATGTAATCCTTGCATTGATGACAGTGACAGACCACTCGAGGGAAAACTGCTTCCAGGAGGGGCTGCTTTGCAAATGCTTTTTAATAGGGGGAAAAAAAATCATCAGTGAATAGTGGAAATGTGTTTGGTGGCAGAGTGGGACCGTGGTGGTGCCGTATCACCTGCAGTTTCATAGTGACTAAAAATAGTGCTGGTCATTTTAGTTTTTCAGAGTCCTCTGAATTTTAAAAAAAATGCTGAGTGAGCATCTCTCTAAAAACCGTGTCTTGTTCAGGTGCCTGAAATTAGGCACCCAGGAAATGTGTAGGAATTTGCATTTCCACGCTCCTGCCCTGCCCTTGGAAGGATTAGGAGCAATTCCCAGGGAGTATGTGCAGCCTCTCATGGGGAATGCCGTGGGCTGCTCCACAAAAGCCTTTTTTTACCATTTCCCAAGTGGTGTTTCAGTTTGTCTGACACCATTGCAGCATCACCCAGGGCTGTGCACTGTGTTGCCTAATGCTGTCAAGTCCTCAGGCAACTGCTGCTGTACCTGTGAGGGAGGCAGGCCTTTAAGTTGGCTGCAGACTTTTAAATTTTACCTTCTTTGGTGCTGCAAGGACATGTGATGTTAGAATCACGGAATTGGTGAGGTCGAAAAAGACCTCAAAGTCCAGATATCTGTGCAGCACCCCCATGTTCACCTCAGAACCACATCCCCAAATACCACATCCACACGTTTTTTGAACACTTCCAGGGATGGTGACTGGCACTGACTTCAAGGGGGTAAATACTCTGACCTGTCACGCTTGCTCCAACTCCCCTTGTACTTCACAGCCAAGCCAGGAGTGCCCATGAGCAGTCAGCTGCATTTTATGGTGCTGCTGTGTGGACCTGCCGTTTTGGCCAAGAAACCAGTGAAACGTGAACGATAAGTGTGGCCATTTCCCCTCATCCCCCCGCTGTGTTAGGGCTGGAGAGAGCCCCCAGCTGCCTGGCTGACCCTGTGCAGCAGCTCCTCCACAGCAGTTTTCTCCGTTCATGGATCCCTCCCTTGCTGCTGCCTGTGGCACTCACAGCTGCCAGCCCTGACACGTCAGGACCCGTAAGGACATGTCTTCTTGCAAGAATGTTTCCAGCACTCTTGCACATCGTTCACTCATGGATTTAGTCTGTCTTGTATCACTTGCCTCAGTTTTCATTTCTCATAGAGGTAACTGGGCACGCTTGGGAAGCACAAGTGCATTCATTGCTACTGAAATAAAAACTCCACTACTTGAAAGAGCATCCCAAGGAAGGGTCTGTTTGTGAGTTCTGGCTGTGTGGGGAGAGTCTTCCTGCCCTGGAAGCTGCAGCCCCTGCAGGGTGATGTGAGCCGCAGCCACCACTGCAGTACGGGGGCTGAGTCATGGCTCTAATCATTTGCATTGGATAAAATCACAGTTCAGAGCTCCCCTGAGAGCTTCCTCAGCTGCATGGGCACAGAAACAGATGCTGCTTTTCTTCTCAGTGATCTGAACCACCCTTCAGTGGGTTTGTCCTTCAGCCCAGAAGAGCCCTAGTTGTTCAACCAGAGGAATAAACCAACTGAGGATGTATTAGGAGAGGGAAGAATTTGGCCTTTCCCTCCTTTCCCCCTCCGGCTATTTGCACATTGGCACACTGGGACGTGTTCCTGCTCTGGTCACTTTGTCCACAGCCTCCTGTGCCATCTGCAGGAATCACTAAGTAAAGGATTTAAAAAGCAGAAGAGTATAATTGTTTAATAAAGTCTTCATCTTGTCTTCTGGAATGGGAATGCTGTGGTGTTTGGGGAGTTGAGTGCAGGTGCTTTGAGAGCCAACTGACATTGAGTTATTCTGATTTTACAGTGGTGATCTCGAACAAATTATCCTTTGGGTACTTCCCAAGGGGAATGTTTGTTGACTCAGTTCACAAAGGAAGTAAGGATGTGCGTTTGCTTGGGAAAATTATTATCCAAATCATAGTGCTCTTTTGAAACAGTTGTTTGACTGAATACCAAAAAGAAGCAATCAGACACTTGCCTTAGAAGACCTTGGCAAGGCAGTGAATGGTAAAATTATAAATTTCTTCTCTCCTACCCCCTCAGAGCAGAATTATCTATATTTGGATTTCTTTTTTCAGCCCCAGAGAGGAAGTGAATGAAGTTTGCAAATCGTGTTTGGACCAAATGCAGTGAATCCAGCTGTGCCTCCTATGCGGAGCTGAACTAGAACAGTGTCCCAAGGAGCAGTGCTTATTCTCAACTCACAGACCCAAATGAGATCCCTCTCCCTCCTAAGGATATTTAGTAGAGAAAAAAAGGGAATGTAGAGCTGGGAGGTTAGACATTTAGGTTTCTTCCCACTGCTATCAAAACTATACCAGGGAAGCCTTTTAGGTTAATTTTAGCTCCAGCTTCACTCCCACCGTTGGAATGTCCAGTCTGTTTAGACTGAAGGTATGTGGGGCAGGGACTGCTCCAGATCTGTTGCCATTCCCACCTTTGCAGTGCTTCCTCTCCAATCCAGAGAAGCTGTTTCTCTTCACCAAGTGCCACATCTCTCTCTTCCTCTCTTCTCTTCCTCTCGGTGCTTTCAGCAACCCTTGGATCAAAACTCCTCTGCTGCCGCCTCCACTTCTGTCCCTGGGTGGAGTTTGGCAAGGACTCCTTCAAGATGGTTTTCATTTTTGAAACGAAATTAGTTTGTGGCTGAAAGAAATGCCATGTACAGGAATATTTTTGGATGTCTTTTGTGGAATATGCTGAGCGCAGTGGGGTCTTCCATTGCTTGCCAAGTGCTTCGAGGATGATCTCGGTGTTACCAGACACCTGAGGGGGACCAGAGCTCTTCCAGCTGGCCAGAGCCCATCAGACAAGTCCATATTTCAGATCTGTGCTGGTCCTTTTGTGCAATGAGCAGTTCCCTGTGCTGTCATTGCCCCCCTCTGTACCCGCCTTTCCTCTTTCCTCTCATCTCTGGCTGTTCTTTTTAGGTACCATTAGCTCAGGAAATTCAATGATTAGTTGAATAATAAGTGTTCAAGCCTCACTAGTGCTCTGAAATCTTGTGGAATCTGATCCGTTCCAAGGGGATTTGGTGTGTTTCGTGGAAATCAGTCAGTGAGAACCCCAGGACTGATTTCCTGGAGGAAAGGGAAGATGCAGGAAGCCGAGCAGTTAGATCAGTCCCTGAGATTTTGGCTTATATATATATTTTTCACCTCTTTCATTTAATTTACTTGGATGGGTAGGTTTAATTAAGACATTCAGAAGTATTAAAACCCCCCTAATTCCAAATCAGCAATGGCAGAAAGATGCATGCTGTGGCTGTGGATGCTTCCTTCCCAGCCATTCCCTGTGAGCTCGGGGAAGTCAGACTGGCCTGGCAAGTGGCCTAACTCTGCTGCTGATGACACCTCTCCAGCAGAAGCGGTGTGTGGGCAGACAGGGAGTTTCATCATGGGGAGGGAGGAGGCATGCATCACCTTTTGTTTAAGCAGAAGCATCTTTTTGGAATGCTATCCATTTTATCGGTTAGGGCTTGGACAGGGAGCATCCAGGAGAGGCTGGATATTGTAATTAACACAAGTGGAGGCAGGCTGCTGCATCTGCCCGCCCGCCCGGAGAGGAAGAACCTGTTGAATTTGCCAGGAGCTATTGCTGTGAGGACAAGAGCCACAGTTCCTGGGAGTACAGCAGCCACAGGTGGATGGAGTAGCTGCTTCAGAGCTATGCTGTGGGGAAGAGGCAAAGGCCTGGATTTCGGACACTGGATGCCCTTTTGGGTTAGAGCCTCCACTTTTGCCTCCTAAGCGCAGGGAGGAGGAACACGCAGCCCCCTCACTTTCGGTCGGGTGAGCCGAGGATGGCTGCGCTCTCTCAGCACCTCAGGATCCTGCTCTGGAAGAACTGGCTGAGTGTCAAGAGGCAGCCGGTGAGTGTGGGAACAGAGGAGTGCAGGAGGAGGAACCTGGAAACACCAGGAGCTGAGGAGTGAGGGGGGCACTGCAGGGAGGGAGGTTGTGCTGTTAGAATGGGAGGGTGGTGGTAGAGGCAGAAGGAAGGAAGGAAGGAAGGGAATGGCATGGAAGTGAAGGTGGATCTTGTGTTGGAGCTTATGCATGAGGGCTCAGGAGCCCAGACTGAGTACCATGGATGCCTCTCTTGTTCCCTTGGAACAATGTGTGTGCAAACAAAACCATGCACAGACTCGTGGGCAGACCTGAGTTGAGGCTGCAGTTCTGTTCCTGTTCCCGTGTGAGCAGACCCTGTGGCTGGTGTACAGCCTCTGAGGAGCCCTTGGGATTTGGGGGTGATGGGGGCTGCCCTTACACAGAGCCATTTGTAAAGGATGGATAAAGAAAAAAGTAGCTCTGAGAGAGCAGGTAGGACAGATTTCCAGTGGACTCCAGTGTGCTGCAAATCAAACACCCCAATGGTCTTTCTGTTACCAAAAGATAAACCATTGCCAGCAATGTCCAGAGAGTGATCTGAGCTGCAGCAGCATCAGGGAGGCAGATGTTCCTTTGAGAGGCATTGCAGGGCCAGGCAGAGTAGTGTTGTCCCAGGCCAGCTTTGGTACAGCTGCGTGTGGTATTCTCAGCAGAAGCCTGGGCAGTTCAGGGAGCTGTACCATAACCTGTGCTTTGGTAACCCAAATGTGGTGGGGTTTAAACTTGCCTCGGTGGAATGGAAGCCTTGGCAGGCACAGGAAATGCTGACCAAAGAGAAATGTCCATGGAAGGCATGATGTGAGGGTGAAGTGAAAGGCCCTGTATGACTGTGTGCTTCTGCAAGCTCTGTTGCAGCTCACCCTGCCCTATCTCTTGGGTTGGGGCCTGATTCAGAGAGGTGCTGAGTGCCTCTGACTCCTCCTGGTGCTCCATGGGAGCTGTGGGTATGCCGTGCACCTCAGAGTGTTCTTCACTGCTGCAAAATACACTTTTCCTGAGGTGCAGAAGAATCCCAATAAATTACCTTTAATTTCTCAAGAGAAACTGTAACAGCCTCATTAAAAGCAGAAGGCTTGGGTCCCTCTTAGCTCTTGTGTACCCAGAGTAAATGCCAGCTAAACCCTACCTGTGCTCCTGACCACAGTCTGACTTGCTGTAATTCTGGTTTCCTGTGGAGTTGAAATATCAACTCTGTAGAACTGAAATGTCAATTAAAATAAAAATCTGGCCACTGCTGACTATTTTATGGCAGGCATGCCTTGCAACCCTCCTAATTTCCTTCTCTTGCTCCAAATTAGGGAGCTTGCTCAGGCTGGACAGGGTGTGAGAAGGTAAACTCAGATGTTTTTGGGAGCAAAGTTGGGCCTGAGTGCCAAAGGGGACTGGAGATACTGGTGCCTCTTGCGTGTTGCACTTCATCATTTAAACAGAGGCAGGAGAGGGAGAGAAAATGCACTCACTCAGAGATCCTAAGGAAGCTCTGAGAGATTAAATCAATTTTTAGCAGTGAAATAATCCAGCAGCTAAGGGGTTATGCAAGCTACATCACAGTTCTTAATGTCCCAAGAGCCAGTTGGTTGTGGTTCCATTCGAGTCAACATGTTCCACCTGCAAGCAGTTTGGCTGGGGTGGTTGTCTTGTTTTTGTTCACTAGAAATGCCTGGGACAGTGGGAATGCTGTGATGTTGCAACTGATGTGCCCAGCTACTATTAAATCCAATTAAGTCAAAGGACAAAGATCCCGAGGGAAGAGGTGTCTGAAAAGTGGGGAGTATAAGCACACTGTAGCTCAAAATGGGGAGGGACAACGATTTTCCTGAGTAGGAACAATCAGTATTCATTTATTGTCCCAGGAATGTGACAGATGTCTGGCCCTTCCTTTAGGCAGCTTCTGACTAATATCGGTTTCTGTGCTGTTACCCCGTAATTTTACTTTAGCCTGTGTGGTGCTAAACAAGGAGGACACATTAATAATACCATTTGCATGCGAATTAATCACAGTTAAACTGCGTGTTTGGGGACTGATTACAGGGAAAGCATCTGATATAAAAAATTACTAAAATATGTCAGTGTCAGTGATGGATCTTGTTACAAGTTGGCAGTGTATACATAAAAAGCAGCAAGGGTACTGTCTGTCAAAGCTAAAATGTTGCTGAATGCTGAAATTATAGGAGCACGTTGTGAAGGGGTGTGTGGGGAGGTGCCTTGCGGTTTGATGTCTGTCACTTGCCTATTTTGGGGCATGAATTTGCTCTTACTTTCAAGCCTGTGTCACCTCATCAGGGATGATAGGGACGGAGCTGCTGTAGAACAACCACCTTTAAGCTGAATTGCTCTCCGAGATTTGTTTGTCTGTGTGTTTGGCTTTATGTTCCAGTGAGTGTTACAGGAAATGAGAACACAGTTATGGGCTTGGAATTACTTTGGAAAAACAGTTTTGGGTAATATGTGCTGATCTGAAAAAACCAGCAACACAACGATGAAAAGTGGGATTATTTTGAAGAAAGACATCTTTGCAGCTACAAAAATTGGCATGAAGATAGAACAGCAATTTTGTAGCACAGAGTAGTTTGAGTTTAGCTACTGATGGATGGAAAACTCTTAATCTAGTAGCCATGGGAGCAAGCTAGCCAGCTAGTGCAAAAGCAGGGGATTATTTGAATAATTGTAATTCCCTAGCTCACAAAACTCCAAGGTTTGTATTTTAAGATTTTGGGCCTCCTCCCTAGGTTGGTTTACCATACTAGATGATTAGCAGACTGTGTTTTCTTAATTCTTGTCCGTTGAAAGGAGCAAGCCTCATGTCAGAGAAAAGAGTTCTATAAATGTTCATGTGTTCTTCAACACATTATTCTATGTCAATAGGCCAATTCTATGTCATTTGTCTTCCCTCTTAGATTAGATATTAGGAAAAAATCTTTTCCTGCGAGGGGGGTGAGGCCCTGGCACAGGTTGCCCAGAGAAGCTGTGACTGCCCCATCCCTGGAAGTGTCCAGGGCCAGGTTGGATGGGGCTTGGAGCACCCTGGGGTGGTGGAAGGTGTCCCTGCCCATGACAGGGGGTGGAACTGGATCAGCTTTAAGGTCCCTTTAACCAAAACCATTCTGGGATTCATCTCAGCTCATCTGTATGGACTGCTACAGTCTGGAGATGGAAAGGTGCCAGGGATTTGGGCTGCTGGGGTCAGAAGCTCTTCTAAGGGATCTTATCTTGATGATGGGTGTTCAGATGTGCCTTCTGTTGGGTGCACAACTCGATAAACCCCTTCCTTCACCATGCTTGAGCTCCACATCTTGTAAATGACCACTGGGAAAATCCTTCCTTCCAGCTCTACTATGAGGCCCAACTGTTGGTAAAGAACAGTGAAATTTGTGGGGAAAAAATGCTGTAGGCTTGTCAAACACTTTAATTTTGGGGTATAATTCAATCAAAGTCCTATTTACCCATAATTTCATTGAAAGTGAAACCTGCAGCTGCTTTATCTTTCGGTTGGTGCTT
The DNA here is from genome assembly GCA_013397725.1 of Rhagologus leucostigma. Taxonomy (NCBI): domain Eukaryota; kingdom Metazoa; phylum Chordata; class Aves; order Passeriformes; genus Rhagologus; species Rhagologus leucostigma. Next base: position 1,456,479 of record VZTD01010884.1, on the reverse strand, counting down.
CTCAGCGTGCCTTTACTGTGACATAGCAGTGCCTCAAAGCTGGGTAAACACTGTCCCCCATAATTATCAGCCAAACTGAAACCTTGTGCTGCTTTCAGCCTTGTTATTTGCTCTTAAAATCTCTGGTAGTTTTTCTTCCTGAATAGATAATGCTTGGATTTTAATTGTATGCATACCAAGACAGGTGTGATTTACAATGCACCTTGTAACTCATTTTGGGCACTGCTTGTACATTCCAGACAGGCTCTGGGACACATCAGTGCGACAAACGTAACCGATATATTTTCATTGCTGTTTTATAGGTATGGTCGTTTGTTTTAATTTCCTGGCCTGTGGTTGTTTTCATAATCTTGGCCATTATCCGTCTCAAATTCCCTCCAGAACCCCAGCAAAACTGTAAGTAACTGGTTTGTTTTTATGTCTGTGGGGTTTAGTTCTCATTTCAGTGACTGATGTGTTAATTTGATGTGTTTTGTTACTTTTACAAATTTGGCTCCGTGTAGTTTCCAGTGGAGATTTCCCGGGATGCATCATGCTGTAAATAAAATGTGTGTGTTCCTCTGAGGTTGTTTTTCCTCATGTTTTTTTTTCAAATTAGCTTTATAATTAGAAAACAACTTTAAAGAACTGTCTCATTGAGATTTATTTGGATACTGCTGTGTAGACAGCAATATAACTTTCCAGGATAAACTGAGGGAGAAGAGGGCAGCTGGGGGAGAGCTTACTCAGTAAAACGAGAGAGGGCAGAGGCTGCGAAGTGTGATTATGGAGGTGAGGTGGCAAACATGAGATTGGTCAACGTGAAAGGTTTTATCTTGTGCATGCCACAGGCAAAATGTGCACATGAAAGGATCTTGCTGCTAAGGCTCGGTTGAAGAGTGGTAACTTGCTTGGCTTCTGGGACCTGGTGGTGCATGTGAGCCCTTGTAATAAAAAAAGCAGCTCTTCGCGTGGGTCAGTAGCTGGTGGGGGTCAAATGGGTAGAGTTTGAACAAGCTGGTTCTCGCTTGCAAGCCTTGCTCCTTGGGTCACAAAGTGTCCATCTCAGAGCAGGGATGCACTTGGATGTGCTCCAAAGCACTTCTGCTGATTAGTGAGTCCTTGCCACCATCAGAAGCATGTCCCAGCTCTGGGCACATTTGTTCATGAAGTTACAGAGTAAGGCAGAGCAAGGAGTTTATCCAGGTGGGAGCTTTTTTACCTTTCACAGTGTTAGTTTTGAGTTAAATCAAATCATAGATCCGTAGCATGGTTTGGTTTGGAAGGGACCTTGAAGATTTTCAACACCTGCTTTATAGTAGAGACACCGCTATGGATGACCCACATTGGGCTGGCAGGAGCAAAGCCCTGGCATGGGCAATGTTGGGGTTTTGTGTTTGGGGCAGGGAGACTGAGGCAGGAGGGGAGGAGACAGTGTCTGGCAGCAGAGGACACAAGCAGCTCCCAGTGTTTATATCCCATGTGTGATATGTGCTCGGGAGGGATCTGCCTCTGAACACCAGCAATGTTCACCCTGGTGAGTGACAGGTGTGATTCTCTAATTAGAAACTCTTCGTTCCTCTGTGAGGTGTGAGAAAGGACCACGCTGTGGCAAATATCAGACGTGCAATTAGGATAGCCTGTGTTGCAGAGAGCTTACAGCCTAATCCCATTGAAGCTTTGTGTACTTCCTTCTGTAGGCAGGGATGGAGAGCCAGAACAAGTACTTCCTGAAAGTATCATAGGAATTCTTTAATGGAAAAGGACATTCTTGATGTGTTGGGATCATTTTTTAACCCCAAGACCATCTGCTGTCAGCAAAAGACCTCTTTAGGCATGTTATATATTCCAAGTTCTCCCAAATTCCCTTGAACCCGTTGGAGCAGGCAAGACAGGACACGTTGTACTTTGTGAAAACCCCGGATTTTGCCAAGTGTGGAAATGGCAAACCTCCCATGCTGCCCCATCAGTCGTACTTCCTGTCCCCAATAAATCAGATAAGTTGGATGTCAGGAGAGCCATCTGGATGGGGAAATATTTATTCTTTTTTTTGACACAGTTGTTAATTTGAATCTATATTTATTTGGAGCGTTTTTGCTCTGGATGATCACATCTCTGCCTTAATGAATTAACAGGAATAATCTTAGGAACTGCAAGTAGCTCCATCAGTTGTGCTTTGCAGGAAAGGGGAAGACTGGGCAGTATCTTTGGATGAGTTCCCTTTCCTTCTGCAGATTATTCTATTTTAGTACAAGCCTCAGTAAGTATGTGAGTAGGTGTCTGTCTCTCTTAGAAGTGGATGATAGGAACTCTCTGTTGCAAGAGAGGTTTTTTGCTGGAAAAGAATGGTTTTGGTGTATTCTTGTGATCCAGATGTTCAGAGACCATCTAAGAATCCCAAGGGGATAGAGAAGGCTGTTAACCAGAGCATCAAACAGCCTGTTTCTGCTGCTGTTCTGGTTAACTAAGAACAGTTGCTTGACAATTACTCTTTTTTTTTTTTTTTTTTTTGACAACTGGAGAGAATGTATCAAACTTTTTGCTTGACAAGCAAATGATAAGTCACTTGGGAGCTTTCCTTTTTGATAGAAAAGCAGGTAGGGGTGGACACATCTAGGAAAACTATTACAGGAGGGGATTTTATTCATTTTATTCATAAAATTCACCTTATGCCGAGTTCCAGTGCCTGACTTAAGACAGAATCATTAAGTAGTGACAAGAAGCTGTTTCCAGTTCTGCTGTCAAGAGATTATTGCAGGTAGACAAGTCAGGAAGCACAGAATCAATGGCACAGAGATGGAATAAGCTACTCAAATGCTGATGTTTGGAGCCTTAGAGATAACCCCACAGAAAATCCCACCCTGTAAGCTTCTCTCGTGTATTCAGGGCCACAGAAATATCGTGAAATCTACTGGTTTTTTTCAATTAAAACAGCTCAAATTCGAGACAGTAATTTCTTCTGAAGGGCAGCTAATACACATTCAATAGATGGAGGATTATGTAGAGAAATTACCTGGCAAATATCAGTCGAGAGTGAACAAATGGCAAGGGTTTCCTGCAGGAGCAAGTTGCTTGTGCTGAATTACATTGTCTAGCACTTAATGCGAAGGGAGCTTGTGCCAGGCTGAGCTTCAGAGGGAAATGACATGCCAAATAAATGTCACCACTCAAGAGATGCTCATAGGAGAACTAAGAACCGAGGAAAACAAGGAGCTGAATCTGATAAATAATTTTCTTCACAACTAAAGCATCTTGTATCTAAGAGGTAAAAAAACCTGTATCTCTTCTTTATTCAGGGATTCTGTTTGATGATGTGTTTCCAGGTCAGCAGAGATTGTTGTCAAGAGAAATGAAAAAGAGATTTCACTGCCTGCATACGCAGAGTCTTCCAAACAAAATCCCCAGCCAAGTTACTATTCACATTGCAGTTGTGCCTTCTGACCTTTTTATTTCAGCCTTTGTCTTTGCAAGGAGGCATTGGGATGTGTATGTGTGGAGTAGGAAACTCTGGACTGGAAGCCTGCAGGTGAAAACCACTGGGTTTGATGGTACCATCCAGATTTTTGTGCCTGCTTCACCTTCTAGAGTAGAGACAGAAGTCCCTTTCCATCCTACAGGTTTTAGCAAGGTATGGGAATTGCGTACGAGATACAATCTGTCCCTCAGGGCTCAGCCCACTCAGTCTGCAGAGGAGCCCAATTACGCTCCTTGCTTTAACGAGCCTGTCACACCCTGTCACACCCTCCCCGCCCGCTTTCTGCCTTTCCTGCTGGCCTCCTCTCCCCTGCTGTCAGTTGGACCTCATCAGTATTCCCGGTAGGAGCTCTCTTGGGTGTGGTCAGTCCTCCACTCGCTCAGAAACCCTGCTCAGCTGCGCTGTGGGAGGATGTGGGACAAACCTCACTCTCCTGTTAGACCCCGGGTCTGCTCCTGTGGCGCTCTCAGGGACACGTGGGCTGTGCGACCCATGCCTCATTCACTGAGTTCTTCTTTATGGAAAGAAGCTGTGCCCTTGGGTCTGGTCTTAAATCCACGAAATTCTGCCAGGGAATTCGTTGCCAGAACTTTTCCCAGTGAAGAACGTTCTACCCTTCACCTCTGCCCAGAAGTTCCACCCAGGTTTCCCCAGTGTTGTGGAGGTGCGTGCAAGGGGGCATTGCATTCACTCAGAGATGTTTGTCAGAGAGAGACTCAGCAGCAGGGTCCTCCATGAGGCTGCTCTTTACAGCCAATATTCTGGGGGAATATCATCAGAACTGGGCAGTAGTCTGCTGGCCAGTACCAGCACAGCTGTTTGGGTCTAGCTTAGAGCCAGAGCTGTGGGGCACAACACGACATAGGAACAGATACTCTGCTCTCATTCTGGGCTCCAGTGCTCCTGGGAGAAGGAAGGCCCAGGATACGAGCTCTCTCTGAGCTACATCTCATTCAGTCTTACTGTGATGGGTAGCTAGGATTTGAACACCTCCAGAATTGGCTGGAAAAATCAGTACGAGCCCCTGAGCAGAGATCTCCGATGCCTTAGAAGGTATCTCACCTGGAGGTGAGAAAACTCTGAAAATAGGCTGTACTTATAGGAATTTGCCTCATAGTTGGAGGGACCTGTACTCATCTCTTTTCCCAGTAATGTGGAAAAATTAATAGGTTCCCATGCTAATTACAGAGAGTTGGGATGATGGCTCAGCTGCACAGGCCACTCCATTCATTTGGATAAGTCATGGGTATTTGTGCAAGTCATAATCCACCCCCAGGGTTCAGCCTGTTCTGCACACAGACAAGCACACATCAGACTTCAGGCTGTCCTTCCCCACTTGCCTGTGGTGGAGCAGCCCCACTCCTTGTGTTCATTTGCTTCATATTGCTTCATTTTCCTCCCCTTCTTTTCTGTTTCTCCCCTTTTTCTACACATCAGATTTTTGTCTGTGCTCGCCTGCACTGATTAGCAAAGCGCCTCTTCAGGTCTCTGGCTTTGGTATGACCTTTGTTTTGTTTCATTCTGTTGTGCCAGGGAGCAGACTGCCATATAACCCTCTGTTTCATTAAAATAGAGCTGAAGGGGGTATGGATTGTATTAATTAACCCTGCCTTTGCTGGAACAGTCATACACATTGATTTCCTTGCATGTAGAAGCAGTGCCCAGCCATACAGTTCCTTGTCTTCCCCTTAGCCTGGAGACCAATTGCCTGAAGAGAGCACTGGCATGTTTGTAATATCTCCCTTGTCATAAATTTCCACACTTCCTTTTCTTTCCACAGACTCTTCCACTTTCTGGGGTGTGACTGAAGGATGTTGGAGACGGGAACTCCTGACTTACCACTGTGTTTTTTTCCTTCCCCATTCAAGCAGGGCCTTGGGGCTGTCACTTAATTCTAATTGACTTCCTGAAACATCTTAATCCAAGTGCTGGGATCTAAATAGGCAGAAGTATTTTTCCAAAGGACTGCTGAGCAGTTTGGCTTAGACTGAAATGAGAAGTTGTCGATGCCTGTGTTTCTGCAAAGGAGGTCACTTTTGTTTAAAGAATCTAAACCTGGGCTCTGGAGGCACGCAGCACTGAAAGATGTTGGTTGGGTAAACACAGTTTTTGTGCCGGTGTTTTTTCAAGAGTCTAGATACGGATTTAAGCTTTTAGGTTCCAGCTTCTTGCTGGGAAGTGTCCTGACTCTCTTCTTAGGTCCTGTTTGTACGGTCCCCTGCTGCTCATACAGACAAGAGCAAGCTGGCCGCGTTACAAGACCAGGTTAGCCTTGTCTGCATTAAATATTGCTTTAAAAAAGCCCTGTAGGAAGGGGGCTTGCGTGCAGTTCCTGCTTTCGCCTGGTGTGTTTGCGCTTCGGGCAGTGGAGCATCCCTTCCTAGCACTATCAACCTCCTCAGCTCTTCCCCGTGGTGCAGACAGCAGCTCTGTCATTTCACCTGAGTTTGCAATACCTCTTTGAAGGGTTCCGGGTTCCAGGTTCCACCTCCCCTCCTTTGTTCCTGTCTTTGGTTTGGGGATTCCTTCTCCTCCCTTTACACCTGCTGCTCTTCAGCTCCTTTGTGATTTTTATGCTCTCTGCTCTTTATGTTCTCCCTGATCAGTCAGTGACCCTGATGTGATCAGATCCAAGTGCTGATTTTTAATTTATTAAATAAGGAGGTGGAAGTGGAAGGTCTGTGGGCGAGCAAAACCAGCTTGCCCAGTCTTAATAAGCATGGAAGTATGATGCTGTCTGCTCTGGGCTGGTCTTATTGCAGAGCCTGAAGTGCTTGGGGGAAGAATTAGGCAATGAAGTGAAATGTTTCCTCCGTGGAGGCCACTGAGGGAGGGAGGAGCCTGGCTATGAGTTGTCTGCTGCTTCGATTGCACTGTCCTAGGCAGGCAGCTCAGGACATCACGGGGAAACAAGGATCCTGTTGCTGTAAAGATAAACCAATGCAAGGTTTTGAATCTTACCCAGCCACCTTGTGTGTCGCGGGGGGGTTGAGTGGAGTTATCTGGGGTCGTGCTGAGATTTCATTTCAAAAAACACGAGATGGAAAAGGAGGCTGTAGTGAGGAGGCGATCAGTCTGTTCTGCCATGTCTCAAGTGAAAAGACGAAAGGAAACGGCCTTAAATTGTGCCAGGGGAGGGTCAGATTAGATATTAGAAAAAAAAAATTTCACTGAAATGTCACAGCAATAGAAGTGCCGTGGCAATTAAATATTCTCTTTTAATAGATAAGGCATAAGCCAGCTGGGTATTCACGTGTAAAAAGTACTCTATTTAAAAATTAATCTCATCCCATAGATTTGATGATGTGGTTTAGGTTTTGGAGAGAGAGTCAAAGTCCTAGCATTAGCATAAGGCTTTCTACAAAACAAAATAGGCAGCTTAAGTTGTTACTGATAAATAGGTGTGAACAAAGCTGGAAATGGGCAGTTGCATGTGGTTGAAGGGAAACAGGATTTTGTCATGTCATGAAACAGGCACTTTTGTCTTTTTGACTGCTGAAAAAAGCAGAGGAATAAAGTTTAAAAGAGATGCTGTGTGACTATGAGAAAGACTAGAAGGTTGGGTGTACACAAACACAGCCAGACATTTGGCATAGAAAGTTGGGAGGAGGTCACCAGAGCAGGAAATATTCCCACCTGAATTTTTTGTGACTCTTGAGATAAATATGGATCACAGCTGATAAACACTTTGGGGTCTTTTACTGCTCTGGGTTGGACCCCCACTGCTCAGGGATGATTTCAAGAGTGTGTAGGAACACAGAGCACAGAGTGTTCCCTCCACTACAAAAGTCCTGAAAGGTTTAAGGTTTCTTCAGCCAGAAGCTGAAGGGGTGATCATATTTAGTAGCTGCTGACAAATCAGTTTTTGTCTAATTCTTTCGAAATCAATGTCTGCTTTACCCCGTGGCAGTAGGTTCCACAACATTTTGATATTTGTGACAAAAAGGTATTTTCGGTCCTGTTTGCCAGTTGCCTCCTGATCTCACTGTGTTTTGCTGTCCCTGTGTTGTGAGGGGTGATCATTTTCTCACCCTTTTAATCACTGATTCCTGACTTCATTTATTTATCAAACCCCTTTTTGGCCATCTTTTCCGTAGCTGAAAAGTCCCAATTATGATGTCCCCTCGTATGATTTGGCAAAGATTAAATGTATTTTCAATTAAACACAATACTTCCTGATGAAGCTATTTGCTCATTGATGCCTCTAATTCTCCAGTGGAGGAGTTGAGGTTTGTATGGATTTTTTATGAACTATGGGAGGAATTTGGAAGGACTTAGAGCATATGAAGTGTCAGAGTGTGTAAATTCTGAAGGCAAGAGAATTTGTTCATGCCTAAGGACTGGTGGTGATACGACACTAAACTAGGGGTGGCTAGAAACCAGAAAGCCTCAGCTCTGGGCTGCTGCATTCATGGTGCTGTGCCTCTGATCTGCTGGATTCCTGGTTGGATCAGCAAATGGCTGGACTCGGCTAAAATGCAAATGCCAGAAAACCTTAGTGCAATGGAAGCAGCAAAATCAATGTGGCAATGTGAAACATGGTCCATTTAGGTTTAAACATTTGGGTCAATTTCAATTAATCTTATAGACCGGAGTGAAATAGTCATTTTCATCCCTCTTGTATGACATTTAGAACCACCCTGACATTTCTCATTGTTATTATACCAAGCACCTTTACCTGAAGAAAACCCAAATGTTTTGCTCATGTTGAAAGGAAGTGTTCTAGAATTTACAACATTCAGAAAAATAGGAGAAATTAATTTTCTTTGTTTCATTCTGAATGAGAGCAAATGGGGAAATGCCAGAATTTCCAGTGGCATGCGTGCATTAATTGCTATCTTATGTTTCTTATTACTGTTCTGCACGCCTTGTTTCTTTCCAGCTCTTGGAGATGTGGCTGGCCTGGTTAGATGCTACCGAACAGGGAGAACCAGCCCGTGCAGCACCGAGCCCTTGGCCTCCTCTGCCTTTGGGATGCCTGTCTTCCCTTCAGTTTTGGAGCCCTGCTTTCAGTGGGGATAGGAAATCAAAGCCCTCTGTGAGAAGGCGCAGCAAAAGCCTCTGCGCTTGGGATTCTGCTGCTGGCAGACCCAAAGTCAGTCTTTACTCACAGGACACAAATATGGGCTTGGATTTTGGTTGCAGATGTCTCAGTTTGACCAGGAATATGAGAGGGTGACCTCTCAGCTCAGACATGTGGCAGCAGTGGGTGCAGTGATCTCTCCCCTCTTGACCCACAGGCACTGTAGTGGGACCCTCCAAGGGAAATGGTAGTTTTAGCAAATTAAGAAGTTTAAAGCTAAAGGCAGTGGGGAGATTGAAAAAACATTTTCATGTGTTGTGGATCTGCTCTACTGTGGGATGTGGGATCATAAAGCTGGTGCTTGGATATGGCATTGCCATAGGTTTGAGTGGGAGAAGGAGCTGCCTGTGGAAGACTAAGGGATTCCCAACAGTAGAAATACTGCAAAAGTCTCTAGTGGAGGTGTTACGCTTCAGACTGGGAAACTATCACCATGGAAGGACTGTCCTGTAAAATTTGCAGAGCAGGTACAACTCTTCTTCTGTCCCATTTCCTAGCTGGTGCTTCCATTGTGCACTGATGTCACTGGTGTGCTGCATAAACCTCAGCCAAGGCAAGGATAGATCATTATGGAGGTCTCCTGAAGCATCTTCCTCCCTGGCCATCCATGCAGTGGTTACAGGGCCAGCGGGGAGTTTGTCCGTGTGGGCAGGACAGCCCGTGTGGCTCTGTGGGGTCACGTCTCCTCACCACGAGCAAGGGGATAGAAGGAGGGAGGATGGAGCAGGGAGAGCATTAATCTCGTGACTCACCTTGGCATCAATAAATTCCTTCCTTTGCAGGATGCAGGGCCGAGAACCAGCATGGGTCTAACTTCCACCACATGGGAATCTGGCCCAGACATTTTGGATTTTTCTGTGTCATGGTCTTTCTCAAAAAACTTCCTTAATTCTCTAACTGCTGTCAGAGCCCAGGCCTCTTCCAGAAGAGTCCTCTCTGGCATTGCCACTGCTCCTGTGCCAAAAGCATCGTGGGGTAACACTGGTTCACGCCTGCAGTGACTCAGGGATGGATCAGGCCCCATGGGCTGCATCCAGCTGCCAGCAAACTGCTCAGCATCTGCTGCGAGCTGGCATAGCCTCACGAGTGCCTCAATCTCATGGGCCAACGATGTCTTCACAGGCATTGTGCCACCACCACGAGTGGCAGCACTTCCAAACTTCAGATCACAAATTCCTGGCTCTTTATATTTGAGGCTGCTGTTTCAAAAGAAAAGAAAGAGCCAATAGCCTCCCTGTGTTCTTATGCTGAACACCTCACTTGTGATAAAACAGCTGATTGTTTAATTGCCCGCTTAGTTCAAAGTGTGCCACCTTTGACTCCAATTCTAACATTTGTTATTGCTACTTATACCTCAAGGAAGAGTCTTCCTCTTGTCTGGATTCATCAGGGCCTCTTGCTTAATCACCTCTGTAAATGTCTCGCATGTCTCTGGAGAAGACCAGTGCTCCCCAGACCCATCCTTGTGTTCCCCATTCAGCCTTTCCCTGAGAAGTTACACAGCTTTAGCTGCTCCTGGTCTACTAGGAGAACTTGAGCTTAGCTCCTGGCCCTGGTGGTTGTTGGTAGATAGGGAGGGCAGTGAAGGGTGGAGCCGTTTCCCTCCCAGCTCCTACACATCACTGTGGCTATGCCCTCCATCCCAGGCCTCATGGCTTCCCACATCTTTCAAGCTTCATTTTGGTAGGGACACAGATCCAGTGAGATCTGTGGTGTGCATTTTTGGATTGGTGTGCAAGTCAGTGCCCTGCATGGGAATGAGAGTGTGGGAGATCAGAAGGAAGACGCGAGGAAAATGCCCGTGTGTGCAGAACGCTGTGCAGGGTTGTCATTGGTGATCCCAAAGGGCAAACACCATGGACACGGCAGGGATATTCACACAAGGATGCTTCCAGATTAAAGTGCCCTGCTCTAAAGTATCCTTCATGGGTAGCAGGTTAATTACCCTGCAACACCTTTAGAGTGGTGGATGCTTGGTCCTGTGGCCCCAACACCACAAGTTCTCCCTGCAGGGATAAGAGAGCTCTTTTGCTGCCCTTGGTGCTCTGTGGTTACCGGGAGCTGGTTCAGCCAGCTGTGTAACTCCTGAGGGAGGGAGGGAGGGGTGTAACTCCTGAGGCGGCTTGAGGGATGCAAGGAGTGTTGGGGGAGCTTCCCACAGCAGGGAGCCTTCTCCTCTGGCAGCATATCCATGTCCTTTAATTTTCTAGGCCAGTTCTCTGCTGAGCTGTACAAGAGAATCACACCACCATCAAAGTGAGTGCCTGTACCTCTGCAGGTCTCAGAGGCCTCTGTGCCAGTGGCTGTCTTGCTCAGAGCAGTGGGAACTCCCGTGCTAAACCATGAGCTCTTGTGTTTTGACCCAAAAATGCAGTGACCAACTGTGCTGAGGAAAGCTCAGGAAAATCGAGTCTGCATCCAGGAGACCAACAGCCATGGACTCCACCTACCCCTGCCAAGCCCTCTGGGAGCATCTGGGGTTTGACCGCTGCTGTAGTGAATAAATGTTGTACAAATGTAGCACCGTGTCCTTGTTGGAGGGGTGAGAGATAAAGCTGTGCCTGGGTGAGAGTCACAGGTCATCTTTGAAGACTAAAGAGCAAGCTAATCAATTACCACAAGCCTGCCCACAGGCCTTTAGCAAATCTGGCTCCTTTCCATAGCAGAAATAATAGCATTGTCCTTTGCCAGGTAATTTTCAAAATGGTTATTTTAAATAATACGTTGCTGTGATCCAGCAAAAGAGTTTGGAGATTTATGGGAGCGTTTGTCTCCGAGAGGAAGAGCAGCCGTGAACTCTGCGGGCTGGCAGCGAGCAGCACGGGGCAAGTGGCACATAAAATACTCGAGTGTCTCATTGCTCAGGTCCGCTCTGTGCCTGGAGAAACGGGAGACAGGGACACAGAGCTCATCCCTCAGCACTGGCTGCCAGCATCCCAGGTCACCAGGCAGATGGTGCTGGAGCTGCTCTGAGCTGGGAGGATGCACGGAGGGCGGTGGTGATGGATTGCTCCTCTGCCTTCCCAGGGCAGCTCTGCACAAAAGGCAAAGGATGTTTGTTGGTCCTGGATCCACTGCCCTTCCTGAGACAAAGCCCAGTTTCAACAGCCTGGCTTGGAAATAAAGATTGTGGCGTTGCATAGAAGCCAATCCAGCAAGCCTTGGAGAACATGTTCTCATGGGTGCTTCAGGTTACTCTGGCCATGTGCCTGCTTTTATTTTATTTTATTTTTGAAAGGCAGAATTAGCATATCTTAATCTAAGGGTGTTTTTGTCATTTCTTGCCTGTTCTTGGATTTTGAAGTGAAGGGGGGAAATCTGCAGTTGCTTCAGGACCGGCAGGTATCCTATAAACAAATAGTTTGGCTCTTCTTCCTGTTAACTGGGACCCTGAGCAACTGGGTCTAGGGGAAGGTGTCCCTGCCCGTGGCAGGCACGCTGGAACTGGACAACCTTCAGCGTTTCTTCCAAGCCAAACCATTCTATGATTCTCTGATTAAATAGCCTGTGATGGCTTTGTCAGTGTTGTGGAGATGCTTCTAGTGGTATTTGGCAGACAATACTGCCAGAGTGGAGTCAGTGAAAGGAGCCTCAGTGAAACTGAGAATCTGTGCTGTCATTTAGGAAGGGAAAATAGCACATCCTGACAGAAACATATGGCCAGAAAGTCCATGTCCTCATCATCATCATAATGGCATTTTTCTTCTCTTTCTTCCTCCAGGTTATCTTGCACCCCGAAACCTTCCCAGCGCAGGCTTCTTCCCATTCCTGCAAACGGTGCTGTGTGATTCCGATGCCAGATGTAAGGGCACGCCATACACACCAGAAGATCTGCTGCCGAGACTCAATGACATCTCATCCCTCAGACTGTAAGGGAATCTGAGTATTTCCAGTTGTTAGGAGCTGTAAAACAAAGCTTGTTTTGAGGGAGAGGGAGCATCCATGCATGTCTGCATGTATGTACAAGTTTGTCCATGACAGATATACCTCAGCCACCTGTTCTAACAGATATCTGACACTTAGAAATGAGAGTATCAGCTGCAACATGGACACTTCAGAAATAATCACATTAGGGACAGCTCTCAGGAATGTGTCCACTGATTCAGGCTTGAATCTTCTGCTGAAGAGAATTTTGTTCCCTGAGAAAACTCTTCAGCTCACCCAGATCAAAGCAAAGGAACTTTTTTTTTTGTGTGACTGTGGGTCAGGTCAGTGATAAGACTTGCCCCCAGAGCAGCCCAGAATGCTGATCTGCCACTGAGAGGGATCAGTTCAGGATACTTTGGCTGGAAGTTTGTATGTTAGTTCTGGAGCAACTGCTCTTTGAGCAGGCTCTCCAGGTGCCAGCCAGAATGGGTGTCCTCTCTGAAGGCCATCAAACGTGTTGGGAAACACATGAAAATGGAGAAACAATTTTTGTCCACAAAAGCACAGAGATTTGCAGTGTGGAGCTGGCTGGGCATGTTTTGTTGGAACGTCAGTTTGCTGAAATGGAAATGTTGAGTGGGAGCATTTCGATTTCTTGATGTTCCAGTTGAAGCCAAGTAGCATTTGCTTCAAGACATGCCAGCCAGTGTGGTGTCTACATCTTGGCTGCCCAGTTCTGACACACCCCTGGAGAACATGCCACGCTGAGGCCTGGCTGGTCCATGGAGAGCTGAAAATCTGGGCATCTCACAATGGCCCTTGTTGCTTGTCTTTGCTTTCAAGCAAAGGGCTGCTCCATAGTGGTTGTGTCAAGAGCCTCAAAATCCCCCTTGGCCAGAGCTTGAGAGTCTGAAGAGCTCAATGGGCCCCCACCAGAGAGCACATCAGGCAGGACGGGGCATCCTGGGGTTGGTGGCTCCTTAAGGATCCTCCTTAGTGCAGAAGGAGTGTCATTTCCCAGGCCAAGTCAGTGGTCAGAATCTCTCCATGGGTGGGAAGGGTGACTGAGGATGTGGGTGACTGAAGTTGCACGAGGTAAATCCTAATCAAATTCAAGGTCATGCAGAAGAAGAGAGGAGGGAAGGCAAAGCCACATGGAGACTGGATGCCTGGATTCACAGCTCCTTTCCTCAGTGTCATTGTTTTTCCCTGGACATGTTAAACAATGGTTCATTTGGGGTATTGAAATGAAGAAATGGGAGCTTCTAGTGCCAAAGCTGGAGGTCTTCCATGGGTTTGAATAGCTACAAATCCTTCTTGCTTTCTGTTTTTGGTTTCTGAAAAGCTGTTTAGGAAATAAGTGGTTTTTCCTGCCAAATGAAAATCAAAGGATTTGGCCAAATTTTAGATCAAGAACATGAGTCATTAGCAAGCATCTTGACCACCCTTGATGCTCAGAGTTGTCTGTGTGAAGTGTCATTATAGATATGTGGCCATGCCTACCCTTGTATGGTCAGTGTCAGCCTTCGTGTGTTCTACAAGGAAAAACACCTACTATTTAGTAGCCACAGCAAATCTATCAGGAGACAGCAGAGTCTAAAACCTCAGGAAAAGATTCCTTGGGCAGGGGAAGGCTCCAGATGAATAGGTGCTGCTCTGCCTCAGGAGCAGGATCCCCGTGGGTGAGTTTGTCACTAAGTGTTTGAGCTGTGGCCCTTCACTACCTGGATATATTATTTTGTAATACTCAGCTAATCCAGGCTGTCTTTCTCCTCTCCCATTGTGCAACTCACTGAAGCTCTTGTTAAACTGTTTTATAACTTGCCCTAAAACTGTGTATAACTAGTGGTCAGCAGAGAAAATGGGTGAAGTTCTCACCTTTGATTCTGTTCCTTAGAGGCATTTACCAGCGTGTGCAACGTATGGTTGCTTGAAATTTCCCTTAATAAAGGGAACCAAGTCCAAAAGCCAAGCTCAGCAACAACTTCTTCCACCCTTTTCTCCTGTAGTGAAATGTTTGGGAAGGATTAATAAGGTCCTGTTGTCTGGAAGGATTTCTTGGTAAGGCCATGCACTTTGCAGCCGTGGAGTTCTGTACTTTTGCTTCCCCAAGATACGTGCCAGGCCTCCAGAAGGAACCAGGCTTTTGCATAACCCGGATTTCAACACGCCTGCCACAAAATCCAGCCATAGACACATTCTGAGTTAAGGCAGTAAAGTGTTAAGTTAATTATAAGAAATTCTGGCAGTTGTTACAGGTGTCTTTTTTCTTCTTTCCCCCAGCAAGCGCAGGAGCTCATCCAATGTAGCCAAGGACAGGCAGCCATCACCATGGAGTGCAGAGGTTCCTGAAAGCAGCAATGCTTCACTGGGTAGGTTACTCGCTGCTCTGGGAAGTTCTGCTCTTTGAAGGCTGATCTTTTGAAGCTCTCTGGACGGAGCTGCAATTCTTAGAGCACTGCTGAAATGATTTGTGTGTTTCATAGAGGCACGTGACCATGGCCACAACATTAGTGTAAATTCTTGGGAACAAGTACAAGTAACTGTCTGTAGTAAAGACTTTGGAGTTTGGCCAAGAAACCAGGATTAAATGATTGTGCTTCACAGGAGCAATGCAAGATCACAGATTGATTGGACATTAATTAGAGACCTGGCTATTTATGGAATACTGCCCTTTTACTGCCCACAAATTCTCCATAAACAGCTTATGATGTTTTTTCAAATGTGTTTTTATCCACGGTTATCCAGCAAATAAGTTGTCTTCTGTGCCAGAGTGGATATTTATTGTTGGTGATGTTCTCCTCTGATGTGATTCTCTTTCCTGAAGGAACTTTCAGACTGAAAGTTTCCATGAAATCATTACAATTATTATTTATTGATGGTAATGGCTGGTACAATCCGCAAGCCATCATGATGGATAGTCCTTTCTGCAGGGAGCTCACGATGAAATGAATGATTACAGATTTGCATTTGCCTGTTCTGCTCCAGCCATTCACTATTCCAATTAGCATTCCTGCCAGCAACCTTCGTGGTGCACAGACAGAAAAAGGCAGAATGCAAAAGGGACCCAGTGCAGAGGTAGGGGGGGGAAAAAGTAAATCAATGAACAGTTATAGGAACTATTGACTCATGTTGATGGTCAGCAAGGAACTTAGTTCTACATTTTATTTAAAAAAAATATAAAAAATGATAGGTTGTGGCCCCATGTAACAAGTTAGTGTCATCCAGATTTTAATTATATCAGAAAAAACCCTAAAGTACTTACAGGATGCCATTGGCTGTACCTTTGGAAGCAGATTAATAATGATGGTGCACCCAAAGCTGTAGGTAGCTGTCGTTTGCAAGGGTTTTATGTAGCAAAGATGTTTTAAAAGACATAAGTAAAATACAGTATTTCAAACTGTTATTGCAGTATTTGGGGATTTGGTATCTCATGGAGAGAAAACCCTTCAGAATATTTCATCACCATCCAACTTGACTTCCAGCACCCACATGTTCAACAAGATCTTCAATTTTGGGAAGGTAGGTCTGTATTTGCATAATAGCTGAGTGTGAACATTTATGTATCCTCATATATAAAGAATTAGAAGCTCAAATTACCAACACACAGCTTCTGTTGCTTTAGGATCTCCCCTGTTATGTGAATGAGCTTTATTTTGGAAACACAGTGATTGTGGGTGGATTTTTAAGCTTTGTGCTAAGTTTTTTATCCTCTAGGCAGAAACCAGGCAAACCTTGGGACATAATACCATGAAATAAAAAATATAGTCAAACACAATACCCTGAGATACTTTGTTCAGAACTTGTGTGAGTTAAGGTGTTTGCAGTGTATTTTCTTTCTTATGAAATTAAAGATATGATGTCACAGGCTTTGACATTCAGGTGTTTATTTGCCTGTGGCAGTCCTGCAGTGGCATCAGAGGCACTGTGTTTATTATGTAGGTATTGAATATTTATAGGATCAATTGCTTTGTGACAGAAATTTGGTACAGTGTAATGGACACTTTCTGTGTTTTGGTGTCGAGGTCTGCAAACACTTATACACACATTTCTCTGTATAATACATGAGGAGTTTGAGGGGTTTTAGTGACACTGTTCAGCTGTTAGAATTCTGTCTACATGTAAGTGCTGTAACCACAATGCTTTTCAGCTGTCACTGCTATCCCTTAAAAAAAGCCTCATCACTGCCTTTAAAAACATCCCAAATACATTTTGCTGTACAGCTGCCATGAATGTTTTGTTGTTCTTTCAGAACCAGACCCAACACTCCACTGCAGGGAATCTCAGGGCCCTGCTGTGCCAGGTCTTCTCGCGGTACCTGGCACATCCTGGTGCCACTGGAGGGAGCATGGCAGCCAATATCCACTACAGCTTCTGCTTCACCGACTTGTCGCTTCTGGAGTCGTTTGCCCAGGAGTTCAGGAGCCAGCTCTCCCGGGTGGGTGCCTGGGACCTTCCCTGGGGACTGCAGCTGGAAGCTGTGGTGGTTCACACACGTCGGGCAGTGTTTGGGAGCTACCACATGGCCCCTCGTGGGCAGGAGTTGCTCATCTCTGTACCCAAGTGCACAGTGAGACTGAATTAATTCTTGTGCATGGCCCAAAGACCTCCAAGCTGAGTACATGGCTTGGAAAGCCGAGGATCATCCAGCTGTCAGCTCGTGGCCACTGAGGGTTCTCACCATGCCTGGGCCTTGCTTCTCCTCTTTGTTTGCCCTGCTGCAGTGACAGGTCAACAGAACAGCGTGAGGATGTTGTGTAAATAAGAATGTTTAAACCTTGGGAAGGCAATAAATTTAATTGTGTATTACCTCAGCTATATAACTTCATCCAGTGACTCCTGCATCTGATCCAACAATTCATGATTGAAGCAGTTACTTGTCTTTGGGAAGGCAATATAATTAAAGCAAATTAATCCTTTAAAGGTAAAGCCTTCTTTTTTTTTTTTTCTTTGCCAAGGTTAGGATTGATATTCATTTTCTTGTATTCCTAGTCCTTGGACTCTTTAGGACATTGTGAATCGTAGGGCTTGTCTGAACAGAGAATTTATTGTACAACCTGGGGTGTGAAGGTAAAGCACAGTCACACTCTCAGTTATTGCCTGTCCTTTCAATGTATTATTTGCAGACTTGCTTGCAAGTCCAGTGCCAGCTGAAAAACTTAAAAGGACTCCCCAGCAGCAAGGCTTCTGGTTATTAAAAAATTTCTTCTGGTTCTTAAATAATTTCTTACATTTTTCTTTTTTAAGGTGCAGCACAACCCACAGTACCAGGAGACCTTCGTCAACGAAATGGTCTCATTTCTGACACTCGTCTCCCAAGTGCAGAATGACACCTCTCTGTGGCACCTGCTTTTGCTGGTCCCAGATGTGTTTCAGGACAACATGCAGCTGCGAGACATAATTGATTTCCTTCAGAATCCAAGCAGGTAAAATAGAGAAAATGGCAGGAGAAGCACTGAAAGTCAGTGGGTTTGTGTATTGGCCTCTAAGGACATCACCTTTTCTCTTGAAGGAAGGGTGTTACCTTAAAAGCACGATTTGTTTGGGGGATGATGCAGCTCCACACTAATGCACTCCAAAGGTGTCTGTGGACTGTGAGCAGTGTGTTGTTTTTCAGTGACTCTTGTCTCATTCTTTTAATGGGAACTTGATATAAACTCTTGAGTTTTCTCCCAGCCTGCTTAGAGGCACTGTCATTCCCTTGTGCAGATAGAAAAGCTGGTGAGTCCCAGCCACTGCCTTTGGTGGAAGAAAAGCCCTCATGGCTGGATAAAGAAAGCAGCCGGCTGCTTCTTTCCAGAAAAGCTCAGAGCCAAGTTCAGGTTGCTTTGGAACACCTTAAGCACTTGTAGGGGAGCCATAATTTTGTTTTTTTTAATTCATTACCTAATCTACTGCTGGTTTAATCTTTCAAGACTGGTCCCAAGAAAGCAGAGAAGAGAGAGACCTGGTTTTCTACCATATAGGCTTTAACATGTCTGACTTGAAGAAGAAAGTGCCAGTTATGCACTTGCTCAGTGGTTATATGAAAACCAGAGCTGGCTTAACTGCATTAAACTATGCTGAAATACTTGATGCAATTTGCACCTAGGACAATACAAATTTCTAAAATGGGCTTAGCCCTGAAATCCCTTTCCTGGTCTGTAGTTGGGCTAAACTCTCCCTGATCTCCAGAAGACTTGAATTACTCAAAGTTAAGGGACTCTGTTCCAAGTAATCTTCCGGATGTGTGACTGACCCTGCTATAAAATATTCTGGTTAGTCCAGTTGTTACGGTACATGGAGGACACCAAGTAACTGAGTGTCTTCAGACTGCTTTTTGGTTTTGTCTTGCATACATGAGCAGTTGGGTAAAGATGTCAAAAGAAGTTGTGGAAGCTTTGCCACTTTGATTGCCCCCAGGCTTAGAGGGACTCACTTTTGATCACTGGTGTGTTGCCAAGGCACTTAAAAACCTGTACATTTAATATCAAGGTAATTTTCCATGCTGCATTGTGAGACCCATGTGTAAGTTGTAATGTGCTTATCCTTAAAGGAGTCAGTAGCAGTGTGGCAAGAATTGTAATTGTATTCAGAAGCGTTTTGTTCATGCTGCTGTTTCAGTCACAGGATTATTGCATTTGTTTGCATTTACTGGCTCGCAGAACCCAGCCTGAGAACCAGCCCTGTTTGAGTGCCCAGGGAGAATTAATATTTACTGTGCTGCCCTGCTTTGCTCTACAGCTGCAGAGCTGGGTGAAGTTATCATAGGCACGACAAAGAGGCACATAGAATTTCATCACCAGAACTGTGCAGTGCTTTTATGCCTGGCATCTGGCACTGTAAATGCATGAGTAAAGAGTTATTGCAAAGAGATTGCACAAATAGTACTTTTAATGATGCTTACAAAAGCACATCTTAGCGAGCCTGGCCACATCTCTTACTCAGGCAGGACCGAACTCCTAAAGAAGTGCTGCACAGGGAATTTTTTTTTGTGGTAGAAATATGAAGGTATAGAAGTAAAGATCTTTTGCTCGTTGTGGCATCTGTATTAACCAAGTGATAAACACCACCACTGTGAAACAGTAACTTCCAAGTCATGAATCCTATAGAAAGTTTAGCGGCAGATTTTATTACTCACAAAAACCTGTTTTGCAGACTGATTTCACAAATGTTCATGTTTGTTGCTGTAAGATAGTTTTTCAGTTAAGCACATGAGCTGAGCTTTTTCTCCACAGCCAAAGTCTGCAGAAGCCCTGCAAGATTGAAATAAAAGGGCAGCAACAACACTTGTTTCCATATTTGCTGCCTTCTGATCTGCATGATATGCATCCGCTTTTGGCAAGCCTGTGCCTGCCTCCTCCTTGGCTCTGCCGTTGCTCAGCTAAATATGTCGTTTGTAACTGAGTTTCTTCCCCTCTAAGACTCTTACAAGCACATCTGCAGAATGAAAATGACGAGCACCGAGCCCACGAAACCTGCACAGAGACGTTATGTTAAATTAGGAGAGAAGAGATCCCCAGTGCTCTGTTCTCAGTAGCAGCCTGTTCCCACAGATCAGTATGTATTTATTCATGCCACTGACATCAGCCCAGCCAGGTTCTTTCTGCATCACCTGCAGAACTTCACGCAGGTGAGAGAGAGATGGTACATTTCAGTGACCCCACGCCTACAATGAAGAGCTGCTCTTTATACAGGAGAAGCAAAAGGAACTAATAATCACAGTGAAGTTTTCAGTAACCTGCACACCTGAGCAGGCAGTCCTTAAATGAGTTCCTCTGTGCTACAATATGCCTGATTATCAGCTTGTTCCTTCCTAACACTGAAAAACATTCCTTGCCTCCCCGTCAGCCCGGCTGTTACAGCATAAAAGAGGAAAGAAGGAGAATTGGAAATGGCAACAGTTATTTGTGATTGCTTCTTCCTTCCAGTTGTTTTTTTCCTCGGGATCCCTGCTCTCCTCGGAGCCTTGTCTCCTTGGTTCTTGGGATTTTTAGGAGGAAATTCCCCTGCAGCAGTGAATCACATGGCTGATGTGTCACCTGGGTGTTTTCTGAGACCTGCTGGCAGGGTTTAAGTGGCCTGTAGATTGTACATAAGTCTCTGAACAAGTGCACCTAATGAGTGCCACACTTGTGCTTGTGCTAATATACCACCATGGCTTTCCCATCAAAGCCCCTGGTGTTTGTGTCCTGTGCATGATCAAACAATTAAAAATAGGGGCGATGTCTTGTCTGTCAGACATTTTAAGAATGATAAGCTGTACTCCAGCTGTTTCCTATTAGAACATTTGTTCTCTTTCTCCTCATAAACCTGTAACCACAATTTATTTTCCTTTTTCTCCCTTTAGTATTGTGCTGGCAGCTCAGGATGTCTCTGCGTCTCTTGTGAGTGATGATAGATTCAAAACTGTTCGGAATGGGGTTAGAGATTCTCCACGTTACCTGAACTGCTTGGAGCAAGGTAAGACTCCTCCACTGAGTCATATCTCTGCTGAAAACCTGTGGTGCTGAGGAGAAGCAAACTGCAGGCTACTAAGTAACCATACAGATTGCACACAGTTCGGGGCTCAGCATAATGCATTCTTCTTTCAGCTTTTTACAAATGCGAATAAAATGCCTCATTTCAAACGGAAAAGTAAAAAAGCTTGGGTTTGTCAGTAGACAATGAATTAACATGAGCTTGCAGCCTCAGTGGAAATGGGGAGCAGTAATGTTTTACCTTGATTTGCTTTTTTGGGGGGTGATGTCAAAATCTGCCTCTGGTTGTGTACTCTGTCAAACTCAGGTCAGTGTATCAAGGCAGGGGCTGGGGCTGGGCTGCACAGTTAGCTGTTTACATCCAGATGAGCCATTCCTTTAAATCGCTGTCCCTTCCAGCAGAGACAGTCCTGGATATCCCCCTCTAACTGGGGATCTGTGAACAGGCAAGGGAGAGGAACAGCAACTAAATGCTACAAGGGACAGATGGGTAATGCTGTCCCTTCTCTACTTGTTTCATGGAGACTGTGGAAGTTGAGGTGGGTAAGACGAAAGATTAGGTGTGCAAGTAGGGAAAACATGGAGAAGTGGCTGGTGAGAGGACGGGAGACATGGGAATATCAAGATGAGTGTAAATGGCTGTGGGACACATAAATGATGCTGCAGACAGAGCTTATGTGTGAACAGTAAAAAGCAACCCTATATGAAGGAAAAGAAACCATAATAAATACTTGGCCACCTTACTCTGCATTACTGATAGCAAAGTGCTCCTAAAGCAGGAGGAGACCTCTGTTAGCACCCTGGTCAGAGGAGCATTGAATTGTTCCTGAATGATTTCAGCATGGAAAGTCATTTCTAGGTTGCCAGGCAGCATCCTCACTTCCCTCGAAAGGCCAGGAAGAGTTACACCCCAAAAGAACACTCAGATTTATAACCAGGATATTGTGGCTTGTGGTAGGAGCCTAACTTCAGATGTGCATGTTGTCCTGGATAGATTTGCCATTATAGCACTTCTCAGGTTCCAAAATTACGTGACCTTTACTAATACACTCATCACATTTTTGTTCTAGATAACGAAAGAAGTTGGCTGACCAGATCTATTTGTAATTCCTTTGTTCACTGGAAAGACAATCACACTTTAGTATCTGAATTGGAGGAAGTTCTAAGGTGAGGCATTAGCTAAAGGGATATTACTAACAGTGTAATTCAAATTTATGATCTTTGCTCTAAATCACCTTACATTTCCACTTGCATTGATTTCATATTCACTAAAACACTTTTTTGTTCCCCTCCAGAAAAATAAAGTCACCAGAGATTGGTGGAAAGCACTCCAAGAGGTCCATTAATTCAGATGATTTAGAAGCCATACAAAAGCATCTACATCGTTTAAAAGGCTTTGAGGAAAAAATGAATAGAAGTGAATTAAAAAGCTTAAATCTATTCAGAAATTTGAAGAATGAAACATTACAGAAATTGTATGCATTTCTTGAACTGGGAATGAATCCACATCATGATTATAAATTAAAGGAACCATATAATAAGGAAATAATTGATGAAATCTATAACTTCACATCACTGCAATTACAGAGTGACTTTAATGGAACTTCCATTTTCAGTACAATGACCCAGTGGAAAGAATTTCAGAGGGCTTTAAAATTAGCTACAATGCTTTGGAATCCAGCTCTGCTAAATAATTCTAGTTTTAGTACACTGCAAAATAAGGATGCTCTCAAAATGCTGCTCTCCACAAGCATGCCGTCGCTTCTGGAGGGTCTCAGAGACCGTTTGGGTGGAATGCAAGAAATCCCATCTGTGTTTTCGGATAATTCGTTTGAGCCCAAGTCCTACAGAAACTTCCCAGAGCAGCTCCTAGCTCTCCAGAAGATGTTTTTTAGAATGACAGGCACAAATGTAGGTTATCAGTACCTCCTGCTGCCTGTGTTTGAGCTGATGAGGGCTGTAGAGAAGTCCATGGGTGAGGCCTGGTGGGATGAGTTGAACGTCTACTGGCGCACTGGGGAGAAACTGAGATCCATGAAGTGGAATAACACAGGCATCGTTGCCTATGGGCAGTTTTTGGAGGTGTTAAACAGCCATTTGGAAAAGCTGAATAACAATTCAAGTGGTGTCTTCAGTGAAGAATTGGATCAGCTGTCAGAATTTATAACAGCTGTGTTTAAAGAGTTTGGGGAAAGCTCTGGAGTAGCCAATATCTCACAAGTCACTCAAGCCATCCAAAAGACGTTGCACGTACTAAAAGACTTACAGCTGAATTATAATGTCAGTAAATTAAAATCTATAGATCTTTTCTTTAATTTTGACAACAAAACCTTCAAGAGCTTGTCTGAACTTCTGAGAACAGGAATGAAAATCCTTCATTATACAAGTGCCAGTGAAGGTTCCAGTGAAGACATAATTAACCCCATCTATAATTTAACACATCTTCTACTGCAGGAGTTCAGCCAGTCTCCCTCACAGTACAATACCTCACTACAGGCAAAAATTTGGGAGTTCTTGCAGTTAGCCTTGGGTCCTTTCCTTGAGAACAGCATCAATGGCTACAGGACACTCCAGAACTGCTCCTTTGAAGATCTGCTGCACGTAGCCCTTGAGGTGCTGTTTGAAAATGCCACTCTAAGGGAGTCCTCAGCCAGGAGCCCCTGCAAGGCCCTCTTGGATTCCTTGGGCGTGGAGGGTGGGACAGGGAGCGATGACCCCTTTGCCAGGGTGTTCCAGCTGGCCATAACCAACCTGGAGCTGTCCCCAGAGTTTGCTGCTGCCTACAAGAACAGCAGGGAGCGCTTTTTCAAGGAGCTGTCGTGCCTCACCCGAGCTCTGCGTTTTTCTCTGAATTTTCTTTCCAAGTTAAACCTTGTCTCCGAGCTGGGAAACTCATGGCTCCAGGAGAAGGCGAGAGCTCTGAGTGCAGCCACAGAGGGGCTGGTGCAGGATGATGCCTCGTGCCCCATCCCAGCCCGGGATGTGGGTGATGTGCTCCCGTCCCAGCTTTTGAACGTGCTCCTTCCTGCTCTGCTGAATGAAACAGTGCTGAGCTCCCTGAATTTCTCTGGCAGTGCAACAGGCTGGAATAACCCGTCCATGCTCTCTGGTGTGGCACAGGATGAGCTCCACAACCTGCTGCAGAGACTCCACAGCACCTTCAACCTCACTAAAGGGAGTTATTACACAGGTGTCTGGGATGTATTTGACAGCATCCTCAGCACCAAAAGGAACCCAACCGAAGGAGCTTCCCTTGCAAGGCTGTTGGAAGCAGTGGCAAGAGACTCTGCCAGCGATCTGTCAGCTCTAGAAATCACAGAAGCTACCCTGTACATTCTCAAGGGGCTGAACATCTCTGGCCTGCTAAATGAATTCAATATAAGTTCCAGCTCGGCTTTTCTCTCCAACCAAACCAGTTTTGACAGTGTCATCGATATCGTTGCTCATCACTTCATTTTAGTGGCAGAAGCCCTTTACAACAAGACCCTGCCTTGGACTCAGAGTGACCACACTCTGTCCCCAACCAGCTTGATCACACGGTGAGTTTGGGTTTTGGGTATTGTATTTCCATGGATGGATTGTGACCACCGTTCTCATTCTGGCATGAGAAATATGGAATTTTCTTCCAGTGGAACAAGCTAAGCCTGCAATCACTGTAATTTAGGACATGAGGTATAATGTGGGTTAAACTGAAGAAGAGGAAACTTCCCATTGAGCTGAACATACAGCTAGAAGTCAGACTTCCAAAAAATTTTGTGTGTTGGCACGTATCAACTCACAGTAGAACAGAGTCCTGACGGAGTCTTACCACCAGTGGTAGGCTCTTTGGAAACTCTTCCTTTGTGGGATGACTCTAATTTTTGATCCTCAGTCTCCCCTAGGTGTGCCTTTCCATCTATATGATGCATCCATCACATAGATGTGAACCTTTCAAGTGTGTTTTTTTATTTTGAGAGTGAATGACAGCTTTGGGAAATAACAGCAAAAAGAACTGATGGAATAAAACTGGGAGGGTACCCACTTAGGAGAGGTGGCTTTCATCTGGAATTCTTATTTACTCTGCCAAGGAACAACATCCACAGCTGACAGGTTGCTCACTAATATACCTTGTTTTTGAAAGAGAAGCTGATTTAAATTCCTACCTTATTTTTCAGATTTCTGTTTTTAGAATTTGAAAACACCATCTTGCAGGTGACAGCGAATAACAGCTATAACCCTTACCTGATGTGTTTAATAAATGCCATGGAAGCTGGAGACGGGGAATTGACAGGTAATCATGATTTCATTAGTGCTGAGGGGCCGCAGCTGGAATGTGTCCTGCCTGTGCTTTGTCTAATGGTGGGAAGGAATGGTGCTACATGGTTTTATCTGCTGGCAATTAACTGGAGCTGTGAGACCTGGGGAAGCCAGATTCGGGTTTTGTTTGAGTTATGTCACATTGCAATTAGAAGTTTCCATCCCAGTCTCTCCAGAAGGCACATCTCCTCTTCTCTGTGTGATGACAGGTTGCTGACACTCAGACAAAGCAGTCTTACAAAGAGAAACCTCTTTCCCTTTACAACTTTATGTAGCTGTAAGATGACAGCAGTTATTTCTGAGAGTTAACATGGTATTTCGCATAGATACTCATCGTTTGTGCTTATTGTAACACCTGAGAGGTTTTACCTGTGCACCTGTTACCAGGATGGGGTGGATTTCACTAGGCACAGAGCACCTACTTGAACTGGATCCATTATAATGCAGATTACCACCTAGGCCTTGCTCTGTGATTTCAGAGGTCCTCAGCCATGAGAGTTTGGTGGAAAGTAGCAATGCTCAGTTGGCCTCGGAATAAAAGTGCTGATATTCCCATCTGTGAAGTTTCTGGCATTTTTGTCTGGAGTAACTATTGTTTTTTTTCCCCTGCACAGAAAACATCACACTGCTTTTGAAGCAAACTCATCTTCAAAAAAACTCTTTTATGCAAAATAATACCTCTGAGAAACATTCATCCATACCAGAGCTCCTGAAGCTAAAAGTGAGTCTGCTTAAAATGCTGACTTGAAGGACATCCCGCAGTGATACATGAATGTGCAATGGTGGTTTTGAAAAACAACATATGGAGAAAAGTTTTCTTAAATGAACAGCTGATAAAAACTAGGACTGAAACTCTGTGTTCTGCCTGCTGCCTGCATTTGAAGGTCACCTGTAAATTGGGTTGAGGAACTTTTTCTTTTATCTGTCCCTACCGAGTGTGGACCCATTTTTCAGAGGAGGTAGAGGTGTTCTTGTCCTCCCGTGTGCTGGATAGGATGGCTCTGTTTTCCACCAGCCATCCCAGAAGGATGAGCACTGCGGAGATGGCCAGTGGCAGCATATTCCTCAGTGCACCAGTAGTTTTAAAGTTCAGTACGTTGAGACTTACTGAAGCACCTTGCAGGGCTGAGATCATTCTGGGATGCCTGAGCTTCAAGTTGAGGAGGAGGCAGGGAGGAGTTCTCAAAGGCACAGATAGGGATTAGATACCTCTGCCCTGCTGAAAATCTGTGGAATTGTGCATTCCTAATTGGCGGTTAGAAGCATGACTAACTGGGTTACTGCTGTGCCTAAGGAGCTGTACCAACACCAGCATGGCCGGAGTCAAGTCCCCACATGCTCCCCTCGCCCCAGATGTCTCACAACACCAGAGTGGCTTCTGAGATTAAGCACCAGTATTGATTCACGGAGTTCCCTCACCAGCTTTGGGCTTGGCAATGCCTCATTTGAATAAAATGCTTCTTAGCCCATGCATTCATGACTGCACTAATAGCATGCACTTTAGGCTATTGCTCCATATGAGAAAGAGCATTTAAAAGTCCTTTTAGAAAAATATAGCAGTATGCGATGTTGTTGCTGTGTAATATATCTGTAACAATAATATGATGAGCCTCAGTGTGACAGGTACTTAGAGGCATAAACCTGAAAATAATTCTTCCCATAAGAGCCTGATAATGTAAATAATGATGTCAGACAAGAGGGAAGCCCATAATAGCAAAGGACTATAATTTTACATGGGTTGGCAGATGAGGAAGCTCTGACTTCTGGCCAAGTCTCTTTCCTGTGCTGCAGTAGATGACCAGGTGGTATCTGAAAGGCTAGACCTGTTGTGCAAGGTAGATTTATTTGGTCTCTGGGAAGATTAATTAGTAAACAGGCAAGTCCAGTGGAGTATTGCTGTCTATGTGTGTTGGGCAGGGGAAATGATACGTTAAGGTTTGCAAGGTTTATTAGATCCAGCCAGGTCTGCCAGAAGGTCACATAACAATTGTTACAAGCTGTTCTTTTGGAGACCTTTCGAATGAACTAAATATATATATATATATATTTTAAAATGTTAGTCCTAAGGAGAAGCAGAAAGGGACAGCTAGACTCTTTAAAGCCTGCCTGTTGCAATTCTGTCATCCAACTGGTGTTTGTGCATGTCTTCCTTTTTTAAAAATGTCCTTTGAAGATCTCTCGCCTCCGGGACCTGACAGCACTTCTGTGTGACTACAAGAGCTTCAAGTCAATCCAGCACCTCTGCCACCTCCCTGAGGTTCCCTTTGAGGAGCTGTGTGAGCGAAGCCAGTCTCAGGAGCAGCTCCTCCGTGCGGCTGAGCTGAGCAGCCAACTTGTGAGCAACATACTGAATCACAGGAGGATCTCCCAGGAGCTCCAAAATGTGCTCATTGGGGATGCCACAGACATCCAGGCACAGCTGAAGTGGTGAGGCTGTCCATCTGAGCTAGACTGTTTCAGTATTCTGTTTAGGAAATGACTCTTGCCTTCTCTTTATATTCTCAGGTTTGTCTGTTGTTCTGTTTTTCCAATTCAGGCTTCAAGAAAATATACCAGAAATTGCTTTCTTTCAAGAGATTCCTCAGTATATGGCTACTTTGAATTCCATGTTGAACATCACTGAGAGTTTAACAGACTCGAGCAAGCAAGGTACTCTTCTGTATTATCTTTACGCTGTTGGTAGACATCACCACTGGTACCACACTTTCTGCTTGCAATCCCAAGAATTGCCTAGCTGCCAGGAAGAAGTGGTATTAATGAAATAACCATACACCATGACCTTGGGATCCTTTATCTGGGGTACTGCTAGAGCCTGTTCAAGACCGCTCTTTGTTTTCTTTACGAAGAAAGCACCAAGTCTTTCCATCTGAGCAACTTTTGCTATCCTGAGACGTGGTAACTTCAGCCCGCAAACCAGACTGTAAAACCTAGGAAATAATGACTGTATGTTCCAAGTTTTTGTTGGATCTTTTTCTTAGCAGCAGTGAGGTACCACACTTCCATACTTCTCATAAAGTCTTCTCTGTGTGCTTGAGATTTGCTGTGTGTCTGGAGAAAGCTGTTACATCAATTGTTCTTGGACTGTTTGTTACAGAAAAGTTAAGAGATGTGTTTAAAAACGTGGACCAGCTGAAAGAGGACCTCAAAAACACAACAGGAATGTCCACAGCTAGCATTGATGCTCTTCTGGACGCATCTTTCCCAGAAAACAGCAGTCAGGTAAGTTTTCTGTTATCCTGTTGGAAGATCTTGTTGCTTTCTACTGCTCAGACCATTAAAGCCAGTATTTGTTAGTGAATGCAGCTGAGCAGATCACTGGGTGTGTGACAGCACAGCTGACCCCACAGGGATAGACAGCAGAGCATGTTCTGGATTGGAATATCCACCAGGAATGCAGCAGGAGCATCACTGATGTCAGCCCAGCCATTGGAGACTGGGAGCCCTATGGTCCCTTTGGCTGCCACCAGGAGCTGGTCGGCAGCCAGGCACTGCCTGGAGAGGCATCTAGAGCAGGGTATGGCTCTCTGGGACACACTAATGGCTGAGCAGGGTTTTCAGTCAGGTCCTGGTCACTGAGAAATTGTCCCAGTCCAGGTGGAAAAGTACATTTGTAACCACGACTTGTGAGAGCACTCAGGGTCCAAAAATACCTTCCCAGAATGAGAGATGAGCTTCCCTTCCTCAGCCTCCTGCTCCTGCAAGCAGAGCTCCAGATGCTTTTCCCCTTCCCAGCCATCTTGGCTGAACTGGGCCCCAAAGAGCGTGCTCTTTTCCAAACTTGACGTGCATCAGTCAATGAGAAATTGAAGCCACAAAAGCTTTTACTACTGTGCAAGCTGGGTAGTAAAACACAGTCCTTAGGATTTGTCCCTGGGAGCGGGAGTAATGGGCAAGCATTTTCTCGTTCTTGGGTGGTTGAAATATGGCACTGTGGAAAGAACAACAGCAAGGCAAGATTAATGCACACGTGGTGGAGCGTGCAATGCACCCCTAACAAATCTCTCTTCCCTCTGCGCACACCCAGCTCATCTCTCAGATGCTGCAGCTGGAGTCCTGCAGCGCCCATCCCACTGACCCGCAGCTGCGAGCGGTGGCGCAGGAGTTGTGCAGCCTCCCTCTGCCAGAGAGGACTCGCAGCACCTACGTCCTTGGGGTCACCCTGTTGAGACACTTGGACATTTACAATTTCTTATACAAGGTTAGTGCTGGATTTTTAGAGTGGTTTCTACGTTCCTTGCTGCTCGCAGTGGCTGAAAGGTCATAAAATACCATTGCAGTGGCCAGAAGCTACACTGATTTACACAAGCCAAAGATCAGGCTTTGCTCATGCAGCAATTTTTATTGCATATCCATGCTGTGACAGCGTGGATATAAATGAGAATCCCAGCTGGTGTAAAGCAGGAAACCTCATTTAAAGGCACTGGACCTTCTCTAAATGCCTCCCTATCTGCTAGTATCCTTTATGTGCTTTCACAACCTCTTGAACACTCCCAGCTGACCCAAAAATGAGGTACTGAGCTAAATTTTTTGATTCCTTGAAAGGGGAAGCCCTGGAAAAAGTCCTGTAAAGTATCTTTTCCCTATCTATTTGGAACTACAAAGTTATTAAATGATTCAAATTTTCTCCCCCAACTACAGAAACAGCATCTAAGAAAACATTCACAGAGAAGTGAATACTGAGTGTGTATTTAAAAATACAGGAGTGATCCTGGGCAAAAAAAGTTGTTGAATGGCAATGCCAATGAATTTGGGCTCAGGTCAAAAGTCACTCATAGTGTTTGACACCTGTGCTGTGTGAAATGAGAAACTTTATCATATCCCAGCGAGTATCTGACACACATTTCCCAACTGTAGGAGTTTGGAAACACACTGTTAGATTATGTAATGTTCAGGGGAGTGGTTTGTAAAAGTGCTTGGGGATTTAGGAATACAAATCCCATTTGTTTCCCATGGGACACCTACTCTGTAAAGCCTTCTAACAGTTTGGAAAATCCCACAGTGCTCATGTTTGAGTTAACACAACATGGGTGTGTACATGCCTGTGCACACAGATTCCTGCTCATCATAATTGATTTCCTTCCTGCCTCTTGCAGATGTTTTTCCCCAAGGAACTCCAGAAACCCATGGACAAGATGTTAGGCCTTCTGACAAAAATGAAGTATTTCAGACACCAGGTTGAATCTGGCGTTGATCCATTGCTACAAGCTATTCATTCCCTGAAAAAGCTCCGGCAGTCCAGGAAAATGCCACTGACTAAGGTACGTGTAGTCTGCATGTGCTTTTGAGGCAAAATACCAGTGGAATGGTTTCCACAGTAATTTTTTACCCTAGAAGCCACAGGTGCATTAAACCATAGATTCTGTTTCAAAGCAACAGTGTTCTGAGAAGAATCTCTGTCAGTCTTATCCCTGGAAGTGTTCAAGGCCAGGCTGGATGAGGCTTCTGGAAGGTGTCCCTGCCCATGGCAGGGGGTTGGAACGAGATGAGCTTTATGGTCCCTTCCAACCCAAACCATTCTGTGATTCTATTTTGCCTTCCTGGGAGAGTTTTGATTTGGAGCACTGGGACCATCACATGCTCATGAGTGAGGAACATAAGCTGTGGGAAGGACACTTGGAGCAAGAATCCTCCTCTTGAAGGAGAGAGGACTTCCAGCAAAATACTGGAAGGATCAGCTGGTATAACCAGCTGGAGAACTGCCCACTAAAGGCAAACCCACCAAAGTCAGCAGCAAAAAATTGCTTTAGCTTCAGTGTGCGTTAGATCACACCCAAAGCCTCAAGAGTGCCCGAAACATTCAGTACAAACCCATTACTGCTCTGACAGCTGCCGTAACTCCAGGGTGCACTGCCTTCATCCAGCACAGTGTCCAGTCCATCTCTGATCCACAGTCCAGGAGAACACAGATGACAGGAATCGTTCCTGGTCATCAATCTGCCTGCACAGTGCAGAGCCACGTGCAGCACGGACTAGATGGGGACAGTGATGCGCACATCCATGTGACAAATCTGTGTTGTAACCCAGGTGTGTGAATGTCACCAGGCACACATTATAGGGAATTTCTCTGCACACATTGTAGGCACTTCTCACATTGGCTCTCATACCTGGAAATAAATGTTCCACCTCTGCCACAGCAGAGGTTAACCGAAAAATGCATGATTTCCATGGAAAGTTCCTATTTTTATAGAGGCTAGCTTCTCATAAGAAAGCAGTATAAAAATGTTCAGTCCTTGCCTTCTTATTCTGTTATTTCTCTCCGAGTGGGGTGCTTTCAGCATGCAGGATTTGTGTTTTTTCTTTTCTGCAGGCATTGTTTAAACCAAACAACTTCAGGATAACACACGGCACATTTAAATCCATGTCAAAAGTCCTCTGCAACCAGGAGATCACACCCCTGTTTTTTGAGTCTTTGCTTCCAGACTTTGGAGACCCCGTAAGCAACAGCTCTAATGCAGAGGACGTCTATGTCCAAAAGCTGATGAGGAAATATGGGATTCCTCAGGATTCCAGTAAGTCTGGCATCTCCCTAGGGTGCAAACGTTTCAGAGATGAACTCTGCTATTTCTAGACAGATCTAGTGCTGAGCTATTCCCCATATGTCTCTGAGGGCTGTAAGTGCTCATTATTTATGGTAGCTGAAGATCTGCACTGCCCTAATTATTGGTGGTTTATTTCCATAAATGTTCAAAGGGAAACTGCCTGTGCAGCAGAGCAGTGCTTGACACTGCACTGGCTCCCATTTGTTGATGATCCGGTCCTAGGGCTCGACAGGTCACTGCTTTTTCTTGATGTGTCGTTTTTCTGACTGTACTGACATTATTAGCTCCTCTGAGTTCACAAAACTCCATTTAACCTTCAAGCAGATAATGTTGGCTCGAGCAGCGAGCCTCTTGTTGTCTTGAGTTCAGCAACAGGAGATCTTGGGGGTGGACTGCTTTTGTCAAGATGCATTAGATCGGTCAGTGAAGAGGGCCCTGAAGTCATTCACTGGACACAGCAACAAACTGGGCAGATAGGAGAAAAAACACACTGGTAGCTTTCTTGTGTCTGGTCTGTTTGTTCTCTGTGCAGTTTGTTTGCTTTTCTCCCCTTGCAGCACCGTTTTGCTTATCCTTTTACCTGGACCTGGTCAAGACCCCGACCGGAGCTTTGATTTGGTCTTTTTTAAAACCAATGGTGCTTGGGAAGATCCTTTTTACACCAGATACTCCAGGAACTCGGGCAATCATGGGAAAGGTATGGCTCTGCTCCAGGACATCAGGATACACCCACTCCAAAGGGTTGTAATTTATCTAGCACAGGCTTGTTTCTTTGGGAGGCAGAGGGCTGCTTTCTCACTGTTTGGAGTATTAATCAAATTATCTTTTCCTGCTCACCTTGCTGGCCATATGAGTCATCTTTTGTCTTCGATTGAATCTTCCCTCCAGAAGCTGCTGTTGGTCTGATATTTCTAGGACAATTGTTTAAGGCCTTCAGTTTATGAAGTTTCACTCCCATATTTTTAGCCAGTAGGAGAGATGTGTCTCCCAGGACAAATGCTGTAACCCTTGCTCATTCACAAGCACACAAGTGGTAGAGGGAACACTGATACTCAAGACGTGCTTTAAATATAATATTTTTAAGTACTTGCATAAATTCAGTGTGTTAAGGGGCATTTTGCCAAACTGTGAGGATGCTAGGAAAAATCCTAAGGAAAACAATTTGGTCTCAGCTGTTTTATTGATTTATTTATTGGTTAAAATCTGGAAGGTAATGAATAAATGAATCCTTATATGTTGTGGGCTTCTTTTGTAGTCAAATGCAACCCTGGAGCAGATGGCTGATTTAGCCCTGAAGTCCCAGGAGTGGCTGGACCAGTCTCCTGTCATCATGAATTCACTGACTAAGTTAAACCAGACAGTTCCAGTGATTAAGGTATGACTTCCTGCCTCCCCTCTCTCTCTCTTGCCAGGAGGGAACTGGGAGGATGGATTTGTTCACTGAAGTAAACTGGGGTTCCAGGGACATCTTAGGTCAGCTGGGGAGACCCTTCTCAGGATGTCCTGGACTTCACAGTTTCTGTGCCTGCCTGTTCCCTTAACAAAAATGCTCATGACTCACCTTTCCCTGCAAATTCTCTTTCTCAAATGAACTGTTTGTAATATGCTCCCTGACCCTGGCCATGCTGGGGTCTGCTGGAAGGCTAAGATGAGCAGGGAACACTCTTCAGTTTGTAAATTAACTTTCTGCTTGATGGAGTGATCCAGCCAGCCAAGACCAGGCAAGAAATGACTTTTTCAGAAAATGAAACAGTATCTATAATAAGCCTGTAGTTCTGGGTACACACATAAGAGCTAGGAGATGTTTTGTACCTCAGTGAATGTAAATAAAATTTCTTTTTCCCCCTCCTAAGGAGCCCAGCCTTGCTTGGGTACAGAAAGCAGTAGACTGTAATGTTACACACACTTGTTTCCCATTCTCTGTAGTAAAAATTGTCTCCTTTTCTCACAAAAAATGAGATCCTTGGAACCCAAAAGCATTAGCAGTTAATTTTAGGGGCTGGAATTCATTCTAATTTCCATGACACCAAGAGAAAATCCAGAGTGGAATATGCAAAAGTGAAATTAAATATTCTCTGCTGATTGCAGTCATTGGTGGAATAATAAAATATTCAGCCAAACAAAAACCTGTGCTGATCTCCAAGTTAAGTTTTGGTTGCCTACCCATTGTGCACTGGCTGTGTTCACAGCACTGGAAACAGACACAAGGGAAATTTACTTCTAGAATAGCTAAAACTATCCATAATTTTTTTGATGGGACTCTAGTGCCTGGTGGAGGCTCAGTAGGCATCTTTTCTTGCCTCAAAGAAGCACTAACTTGGACTCAGAGAGCTCTCTGTGGCATTCTCAGTGCTGGCATTTCCCTATCCTGATACAGAGAGAAGGGAGGAGGGAGGGAGCCTGTACAGATGCTCAGTGAAGGCAGCTGTTCTGTTGTGTTCTAGAAATAGGCAGTGAGCGAGCTCAAGAGGCTTCTGGTCAAACTCATGCTTTTTCTTTCTCTGCTTGTTGATAGAATGCCCTGCAGAATCCCTTTGTGCAGGTTTTTATCAAGCTGATGGTGGATCTGGATGCAGCTGAGCTCCTGAGTCAGATAAATGAACTAGGTAAGTGTGTCCCTATGTGCTGCCGTCTTCTTTACTTGTACTTCAGGTCTGGGAGCTCCAGAGTCCCATTCCCTAGTCCTGCTCTTCTCTGGCTCGTGTTGGAGGCTCCAGAGCAAGGCAATCCCAGCTGTGATCCAGAAATCTTCCAGGGAAAAGACTCTTAAAGAGCAAAGGGCTGGTGTCAAGAGCTGTTTCTCCTGAGTGTTGAGGGGTAGAGGGATGGGAGGCTCTGCCGCGGTGTGTGGCCACTGGAGGACACTGTTTAGCCGTAATTATGACTTCAAATGAGCTACCTGGGACTCTGCTGGGAAATGTTGTGGAGAGCTCCCTTGCATCGCAGCAAGGTTCAGATGAAACACGCTCCAGAGCAGAAAAGCCAGGGATCAGGTACAGGTACCCAGGCTGATGGAGCCAGAGGCATCAATGCAGGAGATGCTCAGCTGCAGTTTGCTGTTCTCTGGTGGCCTTGCAAGGCCCTTCAAGGTGACATTTGCTGCTGTGCACTGTAGGAATCACCAGTAGCAGTGATGGTGGGTACACCCCTGTGAGTGCACAGCGTGGGGGTCACAGTCCCTTCCTGCCTGGCCTTGCTGTCCCTACCTGCTTTTGCAATGAGTGGCCAGGCATGTAAACATAAATCTGGACTGTGCCCGCAAAGCCCAGCAGCAGCCAAGAGTGATTATGGTCTGTTGCAGTCATTTACATCCAGTTGGTGATGACCCCTGTGTTATTCATGAGCAACAACTCCTGCCTTAACTCCTCGTGAAGCCACGGTGCGTGCAGCAGCTGTCCCATATTAGTTACCTTGCATTATGCAGCCACCTTTGAAACCTGCCAGCAAGCAGCAGCATCTTTATTAACTGCAGTATCGGGTTCAGTCCACACATCAGCACAGCACACACAGCCCTGCCTTGATGTGCTTGGATAAAGCACATCCTCCCCTGAGACACGGCAGCTCAACAGGCGAGTTGATTACATCCTAAACCAGAGGGTGTGGAACGAATGGTGAGCACCATGTGTGAGCCTTAAACTTCAGCGAATTAGTGGGGACTTCTGATTTGGGATGGCTGTCACATCCCATTGCTGGCATCCTCCCAAAGGCAAACTCACGAGCATATTACAAATGATTAACATAAAAACTGGGTCGACAGCATGCCTTCATTGCACTGCTGAGTGCGGAAACATATTTCACACTTCGTGTTTGGTATGATGGCTTTTGGTTTGTTTGCTTTCCTCCTTTCTGGTGTCATCGTTAGTGTAAAGGAGTGGAATGATGGAGTGGATTTTTTGCCAGGTGTAGTGATGCTGGTGGGTCTGTTTGTGGGGTTTTTTCCTAGATGATATCCGGCTGGAACTGCAGAACAATGCCGACGTTGTCGATCAGCTGAACACTTTGGCCACCCTGGCTGTGAACGTGTCCTCCTGCGTCTCCTTTAACCGCATTCAGGCAGTGCAGGACTTGGATGAAATGGAAGCGGTGGCTAAGGAGCTCTTCCTGAAGAACGAGCTGTTTGCAAGTATGTGACAGTCTCAAATCCCCCTGTCAATTAAATTTAGCCTGATAGAGTGTGGGAATGCAGCATAAAATATTTGGCTTTTCACCAGCAACTGTTGTGGTCACAGCTTCCACCACACAGCAGTCGATTTGGAGCCAGTGTGTGTGCGACCTGCACACTGAGATCTCCTTTTTATGCCTCCTCTTCCCTTACACCTCCACTGTCTGTGGTCAGCTGGTGATTTCTCTTGCTTAATTCTCGGTTTGAACAAAATCGCACTGCCCCAAGGTGATCTTTGTGCAGTCACTTTCTTTCAGGCTCCCACAGGAAAAGGTGCTTTAATCAAGAAAGGTATCACAGAATCATTCAGGTTGGAAAAGACCTTTAAGATCCTGAAGTCCAGATATGAGACAATTCAATTTATTAGAAGGTCATAAAGCACTTGAGATATTCCAGCCAAGCACCATAATGTTATACTGGGTCTTCTCAGTCACACTTTTCACATTTGTGGGATTGGATTGTGGGATCAGACTGCAGAGGGGGATGGAGGGAGCAGGGAACAGGAACTTACATTTGTATTCATTAGTATATCTTAATATTTAAAGAAGGACCTCAATTAGGATTTACTCCTAAGTCCTGTGACCTGTTTGGTTTTATCCTTCGTAATTGAAGGGTCGATAGAAACTTCTGCTTCTCTTGGCACTTCAAACCCTGGTAATATTTGTCCTTTCCCATAGAGACAGTTTTCTTCCCTGTTTGTCCTCCATTCTATCATGCGTTGTATATATGGAATAATCAGGAAAAATGTTCTGGATGGAAAAACTTCTGTGAAGAAGCCTTGTAAAAATGAGGAGTTCCTACATATCTGTGTGTGCTGCTCCCGTGCTGTGGACTCCAAAGGAAAGCCTTTTCCCTTTCTTTTCCCAGGTATAATTTTCAAGCTGCCTTCAAGCCCTGAACACACAGTTCATGGGGGCCTGTCCCTCCCTCCTGTGCTCAACTACACCATCCGAATGAGCAGCAGGATAACCCAAACCACCAACAGGATCCGGGAGCGCATCTGGACCGTGGGCCCGCACAATTCCACCTCCCAGAGCCAAATCTACAGCCGGGCCTTTATTTATATCCAGGACAGCATTGAAAGGGCCATTATTGAACTGCAGACTGGCAAGAAACCAGAGGAAATAGCTGTTCAGGTCCAGGCCATGCCTTACCCCTGCTACAACAAGGATATGTAAGTTTGGGTGGCTTTTGCCTTCATGCTTTTTGTCAAACTCATCTTGTCTGACTGGTGGAGTTCCCCAGCTGTGCTGGTTTCCTTAATACTATGCTCACATAGCATGAGAAGAATTTTATTCTGTTTGCTTGGGGTTTTTTCCCAAGGGGTTGAACAAAAGAGGGAATTTTTGGCTCTAAGATGGTCTGTTTAGTTTGCCTTATCTTTTGTTTTCGGTGCTCTGTTTATACCTGGATTGTGGTGTTAACTGTAGGTTTTATAGCAGGTAAAATTCCCTGTCCCTGTTTTACTACACATGGTGGGATTGAGAGTTGGCAGGACTGGGGTTAAATGTGAGCCTTGGCTTGTTCTGCAGGTGTTCACATGCAGACAATGCAGCAGAACTTAGAAGATGGATTTACTGGGAAAAAAAGGGTCCCTAGGTTTATGAGCTTTATGGTGGCCAAGCCGAGTGGAAAACACGCGGAGAAGGGATTTCAGCGTCCATCAGGGAGCACTGGAGGGTGTTCAGCAAGAAGTATTGGTAGATGTGAGGGTCTCTGTGCCCTGACTGAGGGTCTCCCTTGGAGCAAAAGGACAGGCTGGACCTAGGAGTTTTCCTACTCAAAAACCTCCATGCCAACTGCATGAGCCGAGAGATTTTTTGGGAGCTATAAGATATTTAGGAGCCATAGCGGACCTGTTAATCTCCTGTGTCAGCTGTCATGTAGGAGAGCTGGGGACCTATAACCTCTCCTCGGGGCAGCAGCATGTGAGGTGCCTGCCAGGACACAGGCAGGAAGCATCCAAACTCAGTTCTGCAGCAAATTCCTGGGTTATTGCTGAGAGGGAATTTTGTACAGTGATTAACTGGCTGCTGGAAGCACTTACTCCGGTGCTGTCTGCTCCTTTTTGTTCTTGCACTGCTGGGAAAACCACTTGGCTTTGGGTTTCCCTCCCCACCCCAGGTTCAGAGGGACATGTTTGCTCAATTATTAAAATACCTCAAGGCTTTGGATTTGTATCCAGCAGAAGTCGTCACGAAATGCCTGCTTATCGATTGTTATCACACAGTTACCATCCTGTAGAGAAAGGGGGGGAATATATATATACATATATATATATATAATATACACCAGTACAGTACAGGTGTTGGGATATGCTGAATTTTTAGGAGCCTGAAAGACCTTTTCCTGATTCTTTATAAATAAAGCTTCATTTGCATGGAAGCATTTCCGGAAGCATTGGTTTATAGGAAATTTTCAGCTTTACAGGTAAAAAAAAAAAAGCTTAAAAACAAATGTAATGTTAATTTCTCACTGTTATTGTTAAATGTTACTGTTACATTAAATATTTTCCAGAAATAACACTGATTATGGGTTTTAAGCCAGGTTTAGAAATTAAGGAGGAAAGCATAAGGCCTGCAGATGCAATGAAGGGAATCTCCTGCTATAAAAATTTGTTTTCCATGGCAAAAGGAGAATTTATTGTTGGCCTTTGTTATTTTTTTTTCTTCACACATTTGGCACTGGAAAAAGGTTTTAATTAAAGTGAGGAGCCAAGAAATGTGATCTGGATCTGCAGCGCCTGTCCTGTGAGCTGATAGGACAGACAATCTGTAGGAAAGCACCCATATCCAGACTCCAGCACCAGGAATTATGGCCTGATAATGAAATTTGGCCGTTACATCTGTGAACAGAACTGGGAATTATGGTTGGTTGCTGTGATGTTTCCAAATGGAATGCAGCCCAGCAGAGAGCCAGGAGATGCCACTGCCCGTGGCCCTTCCTGCTCCTGCCAGTGGTGCTGCTGAGCAAGGAAATCCCTCTGCAACTTAAAAAAAGAAAAAAGATTCTGAGCAGTCAGGAGTTTGATGAAAAGAAAATCCAGTGCAATGGCAAAGGAGCCTTTTTTTGTAATTATTAATTTTACTCCGCATTTTGAAATATAAGCATGTCTTTTCCTGTGCCAGAGCATTGTTCTGAAAAATATATTCTTGTTTAAAGCCTTAATCCCCAGAACATTTCGTATTCAGCTAAAGCCTGCTTTTGCCTTTTACAGGTTCTTAACCAGCGTGACCTACTCTCTTCCATTTGCTCTGATGGCTGCCTGGGTGCTGTTTATAGCTGATTTTGTTAAAACTCTTGTTCAGGAGAAAGATCTGAGGCTTTATGAGGTATGGGGAAACTTTCTGGGGCGTGCAGAATTATAAACAGATTTTCCTTATTAGTGGCTAGTGTGTCTGATGTTCAGTGTTAAATGGAGCAAAACAAGCATTAAGGAAAATATTGCAGATACCTATTGTGTGACCTGCAGTGTGTGAATTCTGACATTGTAACCAAGCTCAAAGCCATGGAAATTTGCCCTTCAAGTGGAGGGAATATTGCTTTGCAGTGCTGAACACAGGAAACACAGGCACCTCACAAAATTACAGGGTTTCTGAAGATTTAAAGCTCTCTAAAAATTGACTTTGAGTCATACCTACTGGGGACAAAGACATGAAAAGTGACTTATTTCTTATCCTTGAAGTTATTATACTTAATATTTCAGAAGGTGCTACATATTACATCAGCTCCTCTGAAATGAAGGTCTTCATTCAGGTTGCCTGTTGGAAAAGAAATGACGTTGAGACATTGGGAATTTATTAAATTAACTCAGGTTTTCAGTGTAATCACTGTCAACAGAGATGAACAGCGAAGAACTTTTGTCAAACTAAGCTTCAGCAAGCAACAAGAGCTTTGAGCAGATTTGTTGTTTATCCAACACCATGGAAACAAATACTCATTCACCAAAAACATTTCCAAGAAAGGACATTCTGACCCGTGATGAGGTGGAAAATGAGTGAACCCCAGTGAGTGCTCCCTGGCAGCCCCTTACTCTAATTTAGGCAACCATTTTCACTGTCTCCGAGGACCAGGGCATCACTAATCTCTTTAGCTGTGTAATAATCCACAGGAAGACACCAGCACCTGTAGTTTCTTCTGGATTTACCAATACAAATTTATAGTTTTATGCATGTATGGGTAATTAATCATCAGCTAATATAAATTAATATTTCTTCCTTGTAACCATGGTAATTTAGCTATTATTTGTTGTCTTGGGGTTTTGTGAGAAAGAAAGTTTCAAAGAAATTTGAGAGCTTTTAAGCTTAAGTCACTGAATCAATTATCATTATTTAAAGAAATAACCAAAAGGCTTTAGAAAAGTTACAAATCTAAGGCCAGAAGCTGCTTTGGAGCTTGTGGGCTGTGACACTCGATCCTTGCAGGCCCTGTCTGTGCTGTTCTTTTCCAACAGACTGCTTTGCAAACCTTGGGCATTCCTGAAATGGGAGTGCGTGGTTTGTCCCTGGATAAAACGAGCATGGTCTGGTTGCAGGCCCTGTCCAGAAGGTGGAAAAAGAAATTGTTCAATATCAGCAGAAAGATCTCTTCATTTCTCTCACGTGCCACTTGTGATTGTTTTTCTCACCTTCCTCTCTGCAGTACATGAAGATGATGGGTGTCAATGCCAGCAGCCATTTCATCGCCTGGTTCATCGAGTGTGCCATCTTCCTGCTGATCACTGTCACCTTCCTCATTGTTGTTCTAAAAGTGGGTGAGATCCTTCCCAAAACAGACACAGCGCTCCTGTTCCTGTACCTGATGGACTACAGCCTGTCCATCATAGCCATGAGCTACTTCATCAGTGTTTTCTTCAACAACACCAACATCGCGGCCTTGGTGGGCAGCCTCGTGTACATCCTCACCTTCTTCCCCTTCATCGTGCTGCTCGTCATCGAGAACCACTTGAGCTTCTCTGTCAAGAGCCTCTTGGTGAGTTCTGCTTCTCCATATTTCCAGGCATTGTGTGGAGGCAGGAACTTCAGTACACTCCAGCTCTTATTGTATCTCTTGTCCCAAATGTACAGGAATTTGGCGCCTTTCTGAATTCCGTCAGTGGGTGTTGGCAGGCATGGCAGGAGAGTTGGCCAGGGCCTGTTTGAGGGACACCTGGAATTGGCTGTGTCCCGTGACCGAAGGCACTAATTGTGGAGTTTTAGTGAGTTCCCACCTGCCAGCTGAATCACAGTACTTTCCTCTTTGGAATTGCAAAGGAAAATGGGAAAATTCACCAACTGTGAAAAACTGTCTCACTAAGGGGTTTGGGTAGCAGGGCTGG
Organism: Rhagologus leucostigma; assembly: GCA_013397725.1. Lineage (NCBI taxonomy): Eukaryota > Metazoa > Chordata > Aves > Passeriformes > Rhagologus > Rhagologus leucostigma. Next base: position 1,415,302 of record VZTD01010884.1, on the reverse strand, counting down.
CTCTGCTCATTGCCGCCTCAGATCATCCTTTGGCTTCCTGTGTCTCAAATTCCTACACATGGGAGTAGATGTAAAGCCTTGTTTCTTACCAAGGGGCAGAGTAGGTAGGTGTGAGCTTCCAGAAGCCAGACTCGTTTTCTTTGAGTCACCAGATTCAGGAAATGACATCTATTAATGCACGTGGTAAAAGAATTAACCACATGGCTCCATGAGGTAATTCTCAAGCACTGCTGTATTTCAAAAGCCTGAAATAAAGCCCTGTATGAAGGAGGAAGATGCGTCCTGGGTGTGGAAGCAAAAGAAAGTCAAGCTCTAAGGAGACATTTCAGCCTGTCACCAGGTAGCACTTCCCATCACAGGCCTGGTCCAGTTCTCCTTGTGACTGCTGGGAAAAAAACCAAACCCAGCACTTATCTTTGTGGCTATTGGAATAAGCCAGTGATTGGTTGACTGACCTGACTTCTCTTTGAGACTAATTGATATGTTCCTTGTTTTCAATTTTGTTTATTCCCCAGAGTCTGTTGTCTCCAACTGCCTTCAGTTATGCAAGTCAGTACATTGCTCGCTACGAGGCACAGGGCATAGGTGAGTTTATTGCAGACAAAGCCAGGCTTTGAGCTCTCCTGGGGTGACATTTCACTGGCTGAGATGGATTCTGATTGTATTTCTCAATTCCTCTCTGCAGGACTGCAGTGGGACAACATGTACAAGTCCCCAATGATTGGAGACAACACTTCCTTTGGCTGGATGTGCTGGCTCATTCTGATAGACTCCTTCATTTACTTCGTCCTGGGGTGGTACATAAGGAATGTTTTCCCAGGTAAGGATGCAAAGCATTGAGGGTGGTGCTGTAGCATCTCTTTTGGAGAACAATGAACACAGAGCTGACTGATTCAGTGGCTCAGGCAGTGAGACAGTGCACACACACTGTCCCAGACCAAAGGGAGCACGACTTTTTGGGTGTCTGAGCCTATTAATGGCACTGAGAGAGAGCAGAGTGAGGGAGAATTAGGGTTTCTCAGCTTATCACATGCGTAGATGGATCTTCTGAAGAAACTGAAGCCAAGGACACAGGAGGGTGTGATTGCAGTCTGGTGGGTGAGAGTGAGAGCATGTTAGCCTGCATTTGTCAGCTGAGTGATTTCGAGCTGTGTTACTTACATCATTTGGTTTCAAAAAGTCATTCCTGCCTTGGGCAAGAGCCAGTACATTTGTCTTTTGCTTTTCTTCCCCACCTAATGAAGCAGTCCACTGGCATACAGAAATCTACCCAATGGAAAATGTAAAGCTCTCCTGCCCTCCAGCTACGGAGTTACTCAGAATAACAAATTAGTGAGTGCTTCGTATTGTGCCAATCAGAAAAGTTTCTACCAAGTCCTGGTAGTACATGAGCATATCAAGAGATCTCTGTGAAATTAATTTTTGCTGTTTCGAGTGCACCCCAACAGTGACACTTCCTGAGGAGCAGATACCTGAACGAGACTCCTGTTTCTGCAGGTAGATATGGCATGGCTGCTCCCTGGTACTTCCCGCTGCTTCCGTCCTACTGGGTCGAATACAACAGCTACCTGCCCTTCTGGAATGAGAAACAAAGAGGCCTGCTCTTCTCCAAGCTGATGTTAAGGAAAGAAGTCACCCTCCCCAATAAGATATGTATGTGGATACTAGATGGGGTAGCAATAATAACTTATCTTTTGGGTAAACAAAGCCTAATTTGTAAAGGAGCACCACAAGCAGAAAACACCACTGATCCTTATTTTGAAGCACAGGAAGAATTGAAAGCTGGTACTCACATGAATGGAGATTTGGCTCTTAAATTATATTTGTTCTTCTTATTTGTTGTGGAGAGTCAGTACTGATTTTCATATGCATAGTCGTGTGTGTTGTAGTTGGGCAGCTACCATCCATGGCTGTCTCTCTGTGTAGAAATACGCTTTTGTTTGGGCAAGCAAATACAGGTTTCCACTTGGCAAAGGGCACGTGTGCTTCTTTGCTTATCTCTTTAAATGTTTAGCCAGTAAAATATTGAGATCACACACAAAAGCTTGCTGGTTCCATCTAACTGAAAATAACTCAGTAGTTTTGCTGCATGTCCTCTAATTTTCTGTGCTTGTTTAGTACAAATAAAGTTAGGTGCTCTGAAACACCTAAATATGAGACCTTTTCAGAAGTGATTAATGCCTGTTGTCAGGAGTTATTAGAAGCTGCAGAAGTAAAAAGGAGAAATCCCAGAGAGCTCAAAATGATACGGATCCGGTGACATGTTCTCAATATTCCTGGCTGAAAGGCACCTGCCTATGCTGTATTTTGGTTTTCTCTGGGATGAGAAAAGTAGCACAACACCTGCTGCACTGCAGTAACTGTCCCTGACCCTTCTTTTTGGTGTCAAAGGTGCCCCCCACCCTCACGTGGAACCGGAGCCCACTGACCTCACCTTGGGAGTCTCCCTCCACGGCATAACAAAGGTTTATGGATCCAAAGCTGCAGTGGACAACCTCAGCCTCAACTTTTATGAAGGGAATATCACTTCCCTGCTGGGACACAATGGAGCTGGGAAAACTACAACCATGTGTGTATCCTTTAAAGCAGCTCTTCCTTATCCTGTGGGGTGTGATTGGGTGAACAAGAGGACAAGTGGGGCTGTGCAGCAGTGGGAGACTGAGGAAGGTGCTTCACTAGGCCAAATCACTTGTGCAAGTTTCATCTTGTTCACGGATCACCTCAGGAGTTCCTTCATCTGGTAGAATTCTTTAAGTTCTGAAAGGTCCTTTCCTGCTTAGGAACATGCTTTTTAATCTGGTGAGATACCTGGGATACACAGCACAGCAACTGTTCAGGTGTTTTGTTCCATGGCCTGGGGTTAGGTTGTTCTTGAAGCTGTGGGGAGCTCGTGCACGCACCAAAGCTGAAGTGATACTAGCAAGAAAACTTAGTAAAGATACACTTCAGCTGTACAGACTCGTGTGTTGGCTGGGCTGGAATGGCAGGGGATTAATGCATTGGCCTTTCAGCCTTTCTGTTTATAAATTATTATTTGACTTGTTAGATAACAGCACTAACACGGACCTGTAGAACTTGATTTCTCCACTGATATATATGTGCATATCTCTGAGAACAACATTAAGCTGATAAATAGAAGCCTCAGAAGAGCCAAAACCAGTAAGACAGATATGTGCTTCACCTCAGCTTATTATCAATTCACCTCATATTCTGTTTGCAAAGTGTAGCAAAGGTGATATGCAGAAGAGTATAAAACCTTCTTGAAACTTAGCACAGGCTTCAAATCCTGAGTAAGGTCACAAGTTACTGCTTTTTAATGATGGTTAAAAGTCCCAGGAGAGAGAAAAACTCTGTGAAGGTGAAGGGCGGTCTGAGATGCATCTTCTCCCTTTAGTCCCTGCGGGACAGCACCAAAAATGAGCTGTAATGTGCAAGTAGTTATTCTGAGCAGAGGGAGTTTGACTCAGCTCTTGCTTGGTGGGTGATTTTTTCCTTGAACTAGATGAAAGTGCTGCCCACTGTGAGGTGTCTCATCCAGAAGTCCTCTCCCATTTCTCATGAGTAATGGCAGTGAAATCAGGTTTCCACGCTCTGCTGTGGTTAGTCAGACAAAGAGGTGGTTTTCAGTCTCAGCTGTGGTTACAATATGAGGCTGGCTGGGTGCTGCAGGCAAGCCTCAAAGGATAAAGAGTAACTGCATTATATGAATTCCCAGTAATTAAGCTGGAAGTCAAGGGCATTCCTGAGTATTGATGTGTGGGATAGGTGGTGGTCTGACCTAGGGAGAGGGAGGCTGAAGAAGATAAAAGTAGAGGTGAGGAGTAGCCGGGGTGAGCTTGGAGCTTGCCCTTGCAATCCCACAGAGGGGGACTGGATGTCCGTGGATGATAATTGGCCTCTGCTCTGCCCGGACTGGCTGGGCAGCAGGACACGCAGTGGGCAGTGGTGTTTGGCTGGAAGGAGTGGGAGGTTGATACAAGGAAACCTTGAAAGTGGTGACAGCTACAGGGCCACATGAAAAAAATTACCCATGGCTTTCTCCTTTTTCTAACTTCCCCTTTCTGTTTATTCTTCCTTCAGATCTATTTTGACTGGGTTGTTCCCTACATCGTCAGGCACGATCTTTGTGTATGGCAAAGACATCAGGACTGACCAGGAGGCGATCAGGAAGAACATGGGGGTGTGCATGCAGCACAACGTGCTCTTCAACTACCTCACCACCAAGGAGCACCTGCTGCTCTACGGCTACATCAAAGTCCCTCACTGCGGCAAACACGAGCTCTACCAAGAAGTGAAGAGGTATAAAAACAACAGGGTGGGAGAAGGGAGAGAGGGCTGTCATAACTGTTATGTGGTGGTGCCAGTGCCCCTGCAAAGCTCAAAATCATGGATTGGAGGACTTGTTGCAGCTCCAGCTTAGGGTTCAAATGGTGCCTTGCTCTGAGTAGAGGAATATATTGATACCTGTGGCTGTAAGAAAACAATATATCTTCTTCAGGAGGTTTACAAGCTGCTGTGGCAATTATTTGGAGATGAATTTATAGGCCTAAGGGTCTACTCCTTGCTGCTTTACAGTTTTCCCCGGAAAGAGATTTAATCAACCAGTCAGAAAGATGATGTTTGCTTTATTGGTTCTGCAGAGAAATGAAGCAACCAGAACATCCCAGGGAGTTTGGATCTTGGTGTCTCAGTTGATGGGGTTGAGCCTTTAACCTTGACTTGTCAAATGAAAACTTGGAAAACATCCTCAAAAATGTTTTAAATTAAAATCCTGATGACTGAGCTGCGAGGTGACTCTACACTGTGACTACTCAGCAGAGCAGTCCATACTTGAGCAGTTTTTCATTTGCAGTTACAGTTTTTTCGGGTATTTTTGGATTCCCTGCTTGGAAAAGATGCCTGAAGAACAACTTTTGGGGGTTGTTTTCCCTCTGTTTTCCAGAACTTTGAAGGAGACTGGGCTGTACAGCCATCGTCACAAGCTGGCTGGCACCCTGTCCGGCGGGATGAAGAGGAAGTTATCCATAGCTATTGCTCTCCTGGGGGGATCCAGGGTGGTGATTCTGGATGAACCAACCACGGGGGTGGATCCATGCTCCCGGAGGAGTATTTGGGAAATTATCTCCAAGAATAAGAAAGGTACTGTGATGAGAGGAGATGTTGCCCAGAGGCAAAGGTGATTCGTGTCACTTTTGCAAAGATGGTACCAGTGGCTTTGAACTGTGGGTTTTGGAGGCCACAGAGAAAAAATTGTGGGAGACAGATTTTGCAGGTCCAGAGGGTGCATCCTGGTTGGTTTCTGAAAATTCACAGTGTCATTTAAAAAATAACTTTACCATAGTACACAGCTTACAATACTGTAAAATTTGTCTCTCATCCAATTTCACTAATAATTACCAAAAAATGCAGTCGATTTTCACCTGATGCTCTGTGTTTCCTCAGTCAGCAAGGGTTTCACCTGTCTCACTGTTGAGATAAGGATAGATCTGACCAGAATGTGGTAAAAGAAAATTGTATAAACACTCATTGTATTGGTTCAACATATGTGGACTTACTTGCCATGGACTGATCCAGAACAAGGGGAAGCTCTGAAACCCCTGCAATTATATTGATGATATCATTGTGTGGGGAAATACAGAGGAAGAAGTTTTTGAGAAAACAAAGAAAATAACCCAAATCCTTCTAAAATCCAGTTTTGCCATAAACCACTTGTTCATTCTGTGGTGACTGTGTTTTCCAGGCAGAACCATCATTCTCTCCACACATCACCTGGACGAAGCAGAAGTTCTGAGCGACCGGATCGCCTTCCTAGAGCATGGAGGGCTCAAGTGTTGTGGGTCACCGTTCTACCTCAAGGAAACCTTTGGGGATGGCTATCACCTGACACTCACAAAAAAGAAGGTTTGTGCCCGAGCTGGTCCTAGAGCTCCTGGCAGCTCTGTCTCCAAGGGAGTCATCAAGGCTGGTTGAGGGATATATTGGCAGGAGCTGAGTGACCTCCATGGCCTTCTGAAAACAGGAATGTCAGTGCTCTGCTTTGATGACAAAGAACAGGGTCTCCTTGAAGGTTAAAGGCAAGGCTGGGTGCAGAGTGTGATCTCTGGAGTTCAGAGGAATAAAGCAGATGGAAGGAGCCTATCCATGGTGTCTGGCCTGAGGCAAAGTGTTCTGCTTGCAAGGAGTGGGGAACTCTGCTCTTGAAAGCATTTATTACAGTGCTGTTGGTAGCCCCAGCACAAAGATCTCATGAGAGATGAACCTGTCTTCCAGAGTGCTGGTACTGGAGACAAAGAAAACGAAAAAAGACCCGTGAGCAAGCCCTGTCTTTTATGGGAAAAAGAGTGAGTTTGTGCTGGCAGCCAAGTTCAGCTCTCTGGTGGCCAGGCTTTTTCTCTGTTGTACTACAAACCTAGCTAGGGCAGTGGTTGATTCAACCCAACCTGGTGAGGTTTTGGACGGACCAAGATGGGCTCAGTGCCACACATCCCTTTTTCAAGGGCCAGAAACCCACTTGCATCCGCTTTTGATATTTACCCCAACATGCTGGATAGCTGGACTGAGATCACTTACTGCTCTGGGACAGGATTTGGGCTATGTCCTGCAGAAGGAAGGTTGACCTCGCAACCTTTTCAGTGACCACAGAGTGTTTTCCTCCTTTTTCAGAACATGATAGAGGAATGTGACACCGCAGCAGTGACCTCCTTGATCCAGTCCTATCTGCCAGAGGCTTATCTCAAGGAGGATATTGGTGGAGAGCTCGTGTACGTGCTTCCCCCCTTCAAGTCCACAGTGTCAGGGGCCTACCAGGCCCTTCTCAGAGCCCTGGACACCAGCTTGAATGACCTCCACCTGGGTTGCTATGGGATTTCCAACACAACTGTGGAAGAGGTACGAGCTCAGGAGCGGCAGGATTTACTGAAATGTCACGGACATTATTTTCCCAGCACTGTGTGGCTCTGCTCTCTGGGCACGTTAGGAATTACGTGAGGGTTTCAGGCAGGGAAGAAGGAGTTACACTCAGGTACACATGAGTGTGTAGATGTATCCAGAAGTCTATACATGTACTAATGCACTGTCTCACCTTGCTGACAGCCTTTTGATGTTTTACCCAGAAAATGAGGCACTGGAGTCAGACTAAGGAGAGAGTAACACAGGCACCTCTCTGCCCACGGGAAATCTCTGGTCAAATAAACACATCTAATTGCATCAGAAATAGAAAGTAAATTATGAACAGTGATGACCCTTGTCTCGCAGAAAGGAGGGAGGGAGATTGTTACCTTCCTGCTCAGAATTTCTTGCTTTCTTTTAAGGTGTTTTCCTAAGGCAGCAAGAATAAGTTGTACACCGTGTCCCGCATGCAGCTCGGGTGCCATGGCTGCACACTCCCAGCACGGAGACAGTGGGATTGTCAGGAGCTAGAGCGTGAATATCCCAGGGAAACAGGTTTGAGTTTCCACTGCTGCCACAGAACAGAGACAGGAGGTGACAAGGAGTTGGACAACAATTTTAGATTGAAAAAAAAAGTTAATTTCTCTCACAGAGCACAAAGGGAATAGAAAGAGGATTACAGTACATAAGTGCTGCACCAGCTACAGCCACAGAGCAGGAGAGTGGATTCTGGTAATTGTTTTGGTAAATTGAGTCATTTGGACAAATTTTCCTTTGTATTTTCTTGCTCCATAGGTGTTCCTCAATCTGACAAAAGAGCTAGTGAAGGACCAGCAAGAAGATGCTGCACTGCCCCATCAGCTGCCTGGAGTCAGTGATCACATTGGTGGTGACGAAATGTCTCTGAGCACAGACACCTTCACAGAAAGAGACGGTATTCAGTCACCTACAGGGTTTATTCCAGATTTACTGCAGATGCAAACACTGACAGATGGACTGATTTGAGCTCCCTGTCTTCCTTCTTTGTTGAAAACCACATTTCACCCAGCCAGGAACCACAAACCCTATAAATCACTGGAAATACAGCACTCATCAGTCCTTGAGATCCCCTGGTTTGGAACAGTCTGAATAACAGGACAAATTACTAAAGGGGTTTTGTTTGCATCTGCCTGCCTTTAAATTGATCCAGGTTTTCATCTAATCAAATACAGCATGTGGGTGAAAGAGTAAATGTGTACCTCTGAAAGTAATTGCTGTAATAGATGTAGAGGATTATTTCCCCATAACTAGTAGAATTGGAAAGAAACTTTCCAATCCCTTAGTCTGTTGGAAAAGCAGCACAGCTCTGAGCTGGGTCCTCCTCGCTGCTTTTTGCTGTGCCCCAGACATTGCAGTTTGGTAAAAGAGCCTAAGGGGCCAGACAGTGGTGTAAATTCCCATTTAGAAGAGAACCAAGCTACACCACTATCCCTGAGGGTCTGAGACCTGCCAAAGGTGGCCCAACCCAAAAATGAGACAGGCCTGGCTGCAATGCCTTCTTGGGTTAGAAACATTGCTTTGTGCTTATAAATATACCATTTATAGTTAGTGAGGCATCCAAGGGGCAACACAGAGGTGTTTTTGTACTTCTCAAAGCTGACCTGCACTGTAAATGTTACTGGAAAGAGTCACTCGTGTAGAGAAGTGTTTTGTTTCACCCTTAAGAAAAGGCTGAAAAGGATTTGCTTCATGGTGTATTATATAGGTTAATATTTCATAAAGAAGAATAGGTGGCACAGGATTTGGCTCTGCTTTTAGTATACCACAAAACCTGTCCATGCAAGAGGTCTGGTGGCTTGTGCTTGTTTTCTTATTTCAGGATTAATTTTGTTATTTATTTGTCTGAAGACCTGCTTTTTAAATTATGAATGATTTCAGCTTGCAAATCTAAAAGAAAAATATGTTTCCTCTGTAGGCTGCAGCTGGGTAGGTAGGATGTAGATAACTTATTTAATCTGGAAGCCTGTGTTCCTCTCTCAAGGTCTCACACTGAAAGTCACTACACGTACACATTTGAAATTTAACAGAAGAAACTGGTGTTAAATGAGCTTATGGCTGGAGTCCTGTCCCCCACCTGATCCTGTGTTTGTTCCACCTTAGTAGTTTTGATTTGCCATCTGTAAAGGTGTGCGGGAAGCGAAACACCCTCCCAGAGTGCTCTAACCATCGCTTCCCTTCATGGCACAAATGCTGAGCCATGACCAAATGCCGTCCTTTGTGCCCAGACCAGCTCCTGATCAGGTCCAAGAGCCTGCGGGGTTTGCCACTGCTGTTGAAGAAAACCTCAGCCCTGTTTATCAAGAGGTCCCACCACACCCGCCGCGACGTCCGCGGCTTCATCGCCCAGGTCATCCTCCCTGTGCTCTTCGTGATGGCCGCCATGGGCCTGGGGACACTGAGGACCAAGGAGACCGAGTACCCCGAGCTGCCGCTGTCCCCCTCGCTGTACGGCACAGCCGACCAGGCAGACTTCTTTGGGTGAGAGCTGCTCCTCGGGACCCTGACTCGCCTTGGTTCAGAACAAGCCCATTCAGGGTTATTTCTGAGCACAGCCAGTGTCCTATACACAGGACACGTAGTTACGTTGTGCAGACAGCACGGAGAAACCCTGTTCCTAAGGGATCTCTGAGGAGATGGCTTGGCTCAGATCAAAAAGCTTCAGAAAAACAATGTCTTAGTTGGATTTAACTATGAAATGTGTGAGGAACACTCTTGGTGTTTCCCATTGGAGTCCTTCAGCCCCGTAACAGCCATAGGGATTTTCTTAATATACACATGTACTCTCCTCCCCCAGTGTGAAATGAGGTACCCACGCCAGTTGCCTCCGACATTACAACTGTGGGATCAAATTCTATCCATCTTGTGAGCGTTGCCCTGCTCTCTGTCAGCACAGGACGTGCTTTCCTGCCCAGGCCCTACTGGTCCAAGGCACACGGGCAATTGGGAGAGCATGTGCTTTTCCAGTGTGATTAGGATGTCACCACTGAATTATTTAAATCTGCTTAAAAATCCTGTTACCAAAAGGATTATAATTGGTATCATTCGGTTTACATGTTGTGAACCCCTTTCTTTCTCCAGTGACTCTCAGCTCTAAGTCAGAAATACAAAATTTAGCTCTAAAGCCATCTGCTCTAGGTGTTCTTCCCAGGATTCCTGATGCCTTTCCACTTCAGTCCTGCTAGATGGGGGGATGAGCCAGAGCTGCATGTCTGAGTCCTCTGTTCCTAATGTTCCCTGCTTCTTCTGATGGATCATTGCTGGAGAGCTGGGGCAGAACAAAGGACAATCTTCTTGAATGGTCAAAACCAAGTGGATGTCACAGATGAGAGAGCTGATTGAGACAGGGCTGCAAGCAGTGCCTGAAATTTGCAGTAGGTTCTTTTTCCCTGTAAAGAGAATCTTGATTGTCCAAAAGTATCTTGCTTGGCTCTAGAGGCAGCAAATCCCTGGAGTAGCTGAGGTGATGAGGACTGCTTTTAAACCTGTGTGACTGTCCTCATGTACTGCGTGTCCTTGAGTGCTGCTTCCACAACTACTCAATTATTTAACATCTTAAATCCTGTTTGACTCAAACACAGTTTGCTTTCTCCCAGCGATAGTGGAAGTTCTTTGAACCTTATCCTGTCTTCTGTTTTTCTTTGTTAATTCTTAGGAATTTTAATGAAACCACAGCTGCTTTAGTTGCTTCGATGCTGGCTTTCCCTGGGACAGATAACACGTGCATGAACGAAAGCAATTCGTAAGTAGTTCCTGGGGTTTTTTCCACTTAAATGCCAAACCTGCAAGAGAACTGGCATGACACTATTAGCCCTTAGACCTTAATAACCATCTTTGATCATCTGCAGATTTCTCATGCATTGGACTCCTGCATTATTAGGAGTGATAGGGAAGCAGCTTTGGTGGTGGCAGGATGCCAGGATGAAAACAAGCAATTCTCCTCTCTGGGAAGTGGTCCTTGCCACCCCAATAATTCCAGTTATAACGTGAGCCCACGCAGCAAGTTCTCAGCACAGCGTTTGGTACCTCTATCTCAAAGCTGTGCCATGAGGGCTGGTTTGTTTTGGGCTTTGCAGATAAATTCTCAGGGAACTGGTGGTAAAATCCTGGGCAGACTTGAATGCTCGTGCAGGCAAGTGTTTACCCTGAGTGTTTGCAGTGACTGCCCAGGCAATACAGCCCATCACAGAAGTGCCCAGGGACTGCCACAACAGTAGCTCTTATTTCTGGGCTGGTTTCAGATGCTTTTGGCCTATGAGCGCCAATTCCTTGCACTGTCTACTGGAGGAACGAAGTGGCACCTGGATTCCATCTGATCAGCTGAGCTAATCCAGGTGCAGGGAGCAGCAGGGAGGGCTCTCTGCCAGAGGGCACAGGAGGCAGCAGGAGGCTGGGGATTCCCTGAACCACCCAGAGCTGACAAGAAGGTCTGCTTTCCTGCTGAAGCTGCTCAACTGCCAGCCTTGCTGTCATTAAACATGACAGCAATTAGCTTCGTTTGCACACCTGAGCACAGAGAGCCTCAGAGGAGAATGCGTTCCTTTTCAGGCAGTGTTTGACAGAGGACATGCTTGGGCAGTGGATTACCAGTGGAAACCAGAGAGCCAAGTATTCTGCCTGCAACTGCACAGATGGCATCCAGGTAACTTGGATAAACCCAAAAGTGAGGGGGCTTGGGGGATAACTGAGGGCCTCATTTGTTGGGAGTGGTTTTATGGGCTGGCATGATGCTAAGGGGGGACTCAGCGCTCCAAGTCCTCCTGTCTCTTTTTGGCCTTGTTGAATTTGTACACTGGGTAACCACTGTCTGCACCAGTTTGGGGATAGGAAAGGAAACAGCATCCTCAGAAGATTCACACCCTAACATCCCTGCCTTGCTCCCCATGGTGGGAAAAGGTTTAATGGTGTTTTTGAGGGTTGTGTGATTGTCCCTTTTGACAGAGGTGAGCGTGTGTTCAAGAGGAAGATTTCATCTTATACAAGCACTGTCACTATATAAAATCACAGCTATTCTTGCTGCTTGCTCCTCAGAATTTAACTTTATGCAATGTCTAGAACTGCTCCTTGTTCTAAATATTAATGATTAATAATATTAATTATTTGCATTACAGTGGTACCTACAGAGCCAGATATGGGCGCTGCTGGGCTTAGTGTCTTTGCATGCACATGGGGAGAAGGCAGATTCTGTACCAAGGGTGTTCCAGTTTTACAGTTCAGTTTGGGGTTGAGCTCTCCTCCCTCCAGTGCTGTTCACCTGTGCTCAGCTTTTTTCCATAGCAAATAAACTCATGGCACAATGTGATGCCATTTTAACATAAAGGATGTACTTACTTGAACGTTTCTAGTCATTCTTTAAAATGCAGCTATTTAGTGCAGCTTTCTGGACATACACTTAATATCACATCATTAAAAGCATTGACATAATTTCTCCAGTAAGTTGGGATAATGTTCAAAGCTGATTCTCACCTCTAGCAGGCACAGGCAGGTGTTCCTCAGCATGGAGGAAGCTATTTTGTGTATTCAGATGAACAGATGCACAATGGGGGAGTCCAGGGCTTTTGTTATGGATGAGCTGAGGGAAGCAGCCAACATGCTGTCTGGGAGGACACTTCAACCTCATGAAGCAGTGATGTGACTTTGGCCCTCAGCATGTTAAATTATATATGCAGGACTAATTCAAGGTTTCTCTGAAGCCCAGGAAAACATTTTCAGTGACTGACAGCAAAGCAGAAATGTAAGAGTGTGGCTGCTGTGAAATGGAAGATGAGAGTTTGAGGCCACCACAGAGTTTTCTGCTCTGTGAGTTGTTTTGCCCTCTGCAGTTGTCTGTGCAGTCACTCTGCTAAGTAGGATCAGCCTTAATTCAGCCAAAATCTTCCTCCGTAGCATGAAGCACATTTCAAGGTCCCACTGATGCCAGTAGAACTGAAGGGTAGATTTCAGCAGAGGTTGTTTTTTAAGCACCTCCCTGAATGTGTTGGGGACAGCGTGCAGGGTTGTGTGCTGTGTGTCCATGCACCCTGGCTTGGGAAGGAGCAGCCTTTGCAGGAATGAGGCTCAGGACCAGAATGCTGCTGTCCTGCTCTCAGTCTTGTCCTGATGTGGTGGTTTTTAGTTAAAACACAAATGCTAAAGGTTTTCTTCGTTTGTCTCCGCTCAGACGTGTCCACAGACAAACTACACTCCCCCTCACAGAAGGACCTTCTCCACAAGGACACTGTACAACCTGACAGGGCACAATGTGGAGACCTACATCCTGGCAACCACCAAAGACTTCCTGCAGAAACGGTAGGGCACAAACTCCCCTCCCTCTCCTCTGAACGGCACTGGGTGCAATGCAGGACATCCTACACCTGTCACATCCCCTCTCCCTGAAGAGGTGGCCGTGCAGTAGGGGTTTACAATCTGGTGAAAGGAGCTAAAGTGTCCTGCAATCATGGATAAAAGATAAAGGCTCGTGCAAGTGCTCTGCTAGATCATAGCAGAGATAGCCTGGGGATAACGTGTCAGTCACCTGGCATGTTGGGCCTGGATCTGCAGACAAGCCTTTGTCTGGCTCAGAATCTTTAAAAAGAGAAAAATCTGACACAGCCTGTCATGAAGTAAACCCTCGGGAGAGATTTTCCTCCAGGTTTGATTCTCTGAAGAGTCTCAGTGTGTACTTCACTTGAAGGAGGGCATCCATTCCAGTGAGAGCAGAGTCTGCGCGTTTCCTTGTGCCATGGGGCTCTGTAAGCTGTTTGGTGGATCTGGGATCTGCCGGGCAGCTGCACAGCAGGGTTTGGGGCAGCGATAACCCAAGGAAATGTGTTCATCTGCCACCGATGAACTGAGCCGCTCATCTCCTGAGTCAGAAGCAGCATCTCAGCCCGGAGTGGCAGGCACACAGCTCAGGAGTCCACACGGCTCCAGGATCTTCCTCAAACAGAGGCTTTCAGCACAGTTTTGTGACAGCGTTGCCAAGCTTCTGTTTCTCTTTTTCCCCCAAACGAGGGCTCCTGCAGCAGTGGTGGCTTGGCCTCACACTGGGATAAGCTCTCTGAAGTCAGGCTGGAATTGCCTGGGGTGGCAGTGGCATGTTGACATGGCCCATCCAAGGGAATCAGAGCTTGGGGATGAGGGCAGCAATGCATTTCCCTCTGGTTTTCACTCAGGTATGGTGGCTGGAGCTTCGGGATGCCCTTGACAGCAGATCTGCAGTTTGACATCAGGCCAGTGCCCCCCAACAGAACACTGACTAAGGTAACCAACCTCCACCTGCTCATCCTGGCGTGGGAAGTGTGGGACTCGGGAGAAGCCATGTCGAGTTCATGGATATTCAAAAAAGGAAAGCAAAACCCCCTGAAATCTGCGGGTTGGCATGACAGAGATGACTTGTAGTTCATTTCCTTTTCTCTCCCCATTCTTCTTTATTGGTCTCACTTCTCTTGCTAGCAGGAGGCAATTTTTCTGCTGTCATAATTTTATTACACAGAGGTGAAAAGATCAATTAGTAGCACCTTTATCTCATGAGGGGACGTATGTACCGTAACGAGGGCTGGCTGGTGCATTCTGATATGCCCATTTCTCTGGTTCTGCTCAGTGAAAACGTTGTAAAGCACCACAGCTGAAATCTGAAGTAGTTTGCAGAAGTGAAGCAGGACAAACCAACAAGTTGTCGGTAATAACTCCCAAATTGTTTCAATTTCTCAATCGTGTGCAGGTGTGGTACAATCCTGAGGGTTATCACAGCCTTCCAGCCTATCTCAACAGCTTGAACAACTTCATTCTTCGAGCCAACTTGCCAAAAAATGAGACTTCCAGATATGGTAAGTGTCCCTTTACGTGAGCAGATAACTTCTCCCCTTTGGAGAGATATTCTGGTTCTGCTGAAACCAGTGACAACACTTACCTTGACTTCAATGAAGCTATTTCTTTATTCACTGTTCTGTAATTCCTTTCAAAACAGAATTGAAAAGCATGAATAAATCACAAAGTTCATTTGTCTTAGTCAGAGACTCAGGGGAGCTGGACAGAGAGGACCCCAGCTCCTACGTAAAACGCTTCATCCAGGAAATGCCAGCGGTTGCTGTTTGATTTATTGCCTCTCATGTGGCACAGGAAGAGCTGTCTCGTGATAGGTGCCCATTATTTATGCAGAGAGAAGCTCCTCTAGGTCATCTCCGGGGGTGGGTGAGATTAGGAAATTTTAATATGTCACCCTTCTAGTGAGAGCAGCCTGGGCTGTGTGGGCATGTGTGTGTTTGGGTTTGAGTGAGAGCGGGGAGAGCGAGATTAGATGAGAAACATAATTTTCAGCTGTGTTTTCCCTCTGACACATGACATACACAGATCCAAGGAGTGCTGATGGCCCATTTGGGGTCCTCATAGCTTCTCCTCGATAAGGTACTGCAGCAACCCAAATTCCTGCTGGTAAACCAGGGCGCCCTGCCTTTCTCTTGGCAGTTTAGCCTCTTTCAAAGTGCAGTGTGGGCACAAACCTGTCTGTATGTGTGTCTGTCTCCAGAGAGGGCCAGGGTGCAGTGACGAGAGAGAGATTTATGTTGAGAAATCTTATACAGAGATTTTTGGGCTCTGCTCTGCCAAGAGCAGCAATTGTGTGCAGAAACGCCCTCCTGATTGACTTCCTGGGACAAGCGGTGCCCTTGCAGCCATGTCCTGGTCAGGCCTAGCCCCACTCACCTCAGAGGGCTGCTGTCCCTGGTGGCACAGGGACAGGTGGCAGTGTCTCTTGGCTCATAGGACATGTCTGAATTGAGCTATAATGCAACCAGGCATGGACCTGAACCTCTGAGTGTGACACCCTGAATTGAAGCAGCAGCAGATGCTGGTCACAAGTGGCCCCAACGTGTGTCTCTTGCCACCTCACACCACTGCACCGAGACTGCCCTCGCAGCCAGCCCAGCTCACAGAGAGTGATACCAGAGCCTTGTCCTGGCCACCCCCTCAAGCAGGCCCTGGCTGTCCCCTCTGGGGTTTGCAGTGTGCCCTCAGCTCACACATCACAGAGCTGCAGCCTGGCTGCTGAGAGAGGAAACCCCAGCCAGGTGCTTCCAGCGGCAGGAACATCCCAGAGCAGCTGAATTATTCAGCAGTGAAGCTCCTTGCTGTTTCTCTGTATTCCCAACACATGCTGTAGCAAGAGCAAAGGCAGGAAGCTCATGTGAACAGCCAGAAAGTTTTCACAGGGGAAGTTTTATACCAGCAAAACAGCAATTTTCAGGCGGAAAGAATAGCAGCAGTTTTTGTTCCATCTGTCCTGCTGCTTATGTGTTTTTGGAAAGAAATGCTTAGTAGTAAATGGCCAGACAGATAATTCTCTGCTTCCCACTAATCATCCAAACCAGAGAAGGGGAGAAATAGAATGAATGGATGAGGCTGGCTCCCCCGAGGCAGAGTAAATCCAGTCTGAAATACAACTGCAGGGACGTTTTGTGGGGTACGCTCCTGGCAGCTCAATCGAGTTGTTGCTGTGGCAAATAAATGACGGTTTAAGAAGCATTGAAGTGGCCAGATAAAAGTGTGTTGTCACTTCAGCAGTCAGAAAGAGGTGCCAGTCCTGCTTTAGAGGTTTGACTTAGACTGGGTATATTTTTAAAAAAATACATTAAAAGCTTTTTACCCTGTCACTAAGCAAGTCATAATAGCTTTTGACTTATGTATATTGTGCTTTCTCTTCTCTTAATCCCAGCTAACAAAAAAGGAGAAAGCATTGAAATGGAAATTTTGACTTCTAGCCTAAGCTCCAGGAAAGGAAAATGGCTTTATAGTGAAGTATTAACAGATTAGACAGACGGTATCTTTCTTTCTCTCTCTCGCTTTTGGAGAAGGGAAACATTTCCTGGCTGTTTGTATGGCTTTATCAGCAGTCCAAGATTTTAATCCCATTTCTCTCACTGATGACAAGACTGAGGTTTGGTTGGGTTTTTTTTTTCTCCAAAATTAATTTCCAATGAAATCCTCCCTTTCAAATTCATTTGCTCAGGATGGCATTTGGTCCGCTAAACCCACAGGCTCCTCCCTTCTGGTCCCGCTGTCAGAGTGCCCATTCTTAGGGAAAATTGCCCAGAATAGTTCTTCATCACATCATTCCTAAGGTCTGGCACCTGGCTGTGAGGAGTTTAAATTCCAAAGGTGGCATGGTCTAGAAAATCTCTGGGTTTAACGGCAGCTGGAGGTCCCCCAGCCCTCCCTGAGGCATTTACTGAGGTCTCAAAATATTAATTGAGAACCTCCTTTTTAGGCACATAAACGTGGGAACCCTCTCTCAAGTGCTGGAGTCTTAGAGACTGGGCTGTCATCCTGGGGGGGCCAAGGCAGAGACCTGCCCTGGAGGTTGGAACTGACCCACCAGAGCCCTGCTGGGTTCTCCTTTTGCTTTTGTGGGCACAGATTGCATCCAGACATGGTGGTGAACAATACTAGTGTATTTTGGGCTAGGTGTTCTCCTTGGAAAAGAAGTACTTAAACCACATGTGAAGATACCTGCACATGAGCAGAAAATCTCTCTGTTGCAGTTTGGGCCTCATACAAACCCATTTTTAATGGATTTTTTTTGGGAAACATCGCAGGGGACTTACCAGCGTGGTAACTAGATTTTTGCCAGTAACTTTGAACAAAATAATCTTTTGTTTGTTTGTTTTTTTCAAGCTTCTTGAGACAGAATAGTTCAGAATTAACTCACTGCCACTCTGGGGGCAAAAGTATCAGTGGCTTACCTGGGTTTCTGCTCTCACCTCCACAGATCCCATATGGAGAAAGACATCTATCACAGGCAGGTAGCAGTTGTGGAGAAAGGCAGCAGGGAAAGGCTTGTTCCTGGTGATAAAAGAACAAATGGAATGAGGTGGGATCATAGACAGCAGCTTTGAAACAGAACATATTCCTCAGTTTTGAAGGTGTCAGTGCTGAGGAATCTCAGCTGGAATACACAGGCCCACAGGCAGGTGCCTGATTTGAGGTGTGGGAAGGGAATGGTGCTGTCAGCCAGACAGATGTAGGAACAAGGCCTAGGGTTTGAATTTTAGATCTGCTGTGCAGCCAAGTGAAGTAATAGGAAAAATGAAGATGCTCAAAATTCTGCCCAAGATCACACAGAGATGACAGAGCAGAAACACACTTTTGATCTGCTTTTCTTCTCTGCTCTCTCAGTTTTCTATATTATTGTCAATATCAGGAGCTGGTGAAGGAAGCTTTAATTTGGACACATTTTCAATTTCTTTTTTTTTTTTCCCTGTAGGTATTTTCTTATCAGCTCACCCATATCCTGGAGGACAGAGTCAAGAACAAGTAATGTAAGAGGATTCATTTGGCCGATGCCTGAATTTTTTAGCTTTAAAAGGAGCAAGCCAACTTCTTGGAAACCATAAGCCAGCCTAAATTACTGGATATCTTTCTCTAAGTGATGAAACTGTTCTTGCTTGTCTTTGTTCCCTCTGTGCATGAATAGTGTCCTGCTTGCCATCAGAGCTGGGGATTCCTGTAAGGGTTTTTTTGCAGGATCCCATGGAGATCTGGAGGTCACAGTCACAGCCTCACACATTTGTGTGCTTGGGCATAACAACAACAACAACACAACAACAACAACAATAATAATAATAGTAATGACATCCTTTTCCTTTTGGCCCTTCCACTCCATGCTGGGGTCCAGCACTACAGCTCAGTGCTGTGAGTCCCTTTTGCTGGGCATCACTGCCATCAGCAAAGAGAGCAAAGAAAGGAAAAAAATTCTCCTCCGTGAGGGTGGTGAGGCCATCCCTGGAAGTGTCCAAGGCCAGGTTGGAGGTGCTCGGAGCAACCTGGGATAGTGGAAGGTGTCCCTGCCCATGGCAGGGGGGTGGAAGGGGATGGGCTTTGAGGTTCCTTCCAGCCCCAAACCATTCCAGGATTATAAAAGATGCTGGCCCAGAAATCAGGACCTTATTGCTTCTGAGCTCTGACCAATCCTCCCAGTGAGGGAAATCTGCCACTCTCACTCACCAGATGCATCTTTCTCCCCTTTTCTCCCAGGCTCAACAGCTTACTGGACATCATAGTGTCAATGTCTGTTTTGGTGGGCTACTCCATCACCACAGCAAGCTTTGTGCTCTACATGGTCAAGGAGCACCAAACCAAAGCCAAGCAGCTGCAGCACATTTCAGGCATTGGGATGACAACCTACTGGGTGACCAACTTCGTTTATGATCTGGTAAATAATTCACATTCCTAAATGCACCAGGAGGAGCATTACACAGCACGGGGGGAAAAGAAGTTCTTTATTTAAAGTCAGTTGCCTAGACTTCTTCTTACTGCTACCAAGAGCATTGTGCAGTAATTGTTCTCCAAGGCATTGGGGACAATTAAATGTGAACAGCAACACTGGGTTCTGCTAAGCAAAGGCATTCCTGCTCTCTGGAGTGTGTGCAAAACACCCGGCACATTTCTACGGGAGCAGCACGGAACAGGCTGCAGCTTGATTTCCATTCCAGCAGCCAGCTGCTCCTCTGACAGCTTGCAGGGCTGGATCTGCTGTCACCCAGGCTCCACAAATCTGGGATGAGGCTTCGGGGCTCGAGGCTATAGCCAGTCTGGGAACCCTGGGTGGGACAGCAGCAGGCATCCCACAGCTGACACAACCCTGCTGGGCAAAAACCCATCATTGGGCTGAAAGTTTTCTGTAAGATTCTATGTTATAAAGTTTTTAAGACAAGAAAAGCTACAAATGCAGCCTGCAGGACCTGAGCAGGTTCCTTTTCACAGTGCTGTATAGATGTACTTTGTTGAGCTCCCAGCACTGTGCTGTATTCCCTGGCATAGGTGGGTCCTTGTTCCCCCTGAAGTTTCCTCCTGGTGCAGAGGGTTAATGGCACTGTTGGAAAGCACTGCTGGGCCAAGAGGACAAATGTTTGCAATGTCTGTAGGCTGAAGTGCTTTGTGTGTTCTGCATTCCCTGTGGTGCAGGGTGTCAGACCCGCACACAGGGAATGGGCAGTGCAGCCAAGCTCTGCTCCTGAGCCTGGCATTGCTAGCTGGGCTGCACTGCTGACCACCTCCACCTATCCCACACATTTCTGTTGATGCAGATCTGCAAGTGCCCAAGATCCCAGTGATTCTATCACTTCCTGAAAACAGGAAATCTTCAAGGGCATTTGGGTGACCGGCCCCTTTTGGTGCAGGGAGAACTAAGGGCTGAAATCCCATGGGGAATGTGAGTCAGAAGATCCTGCCTGGAGGGGGTGATGTGGGCAGGCAGCAGCACACGGATCCCCTGCCCTGCAGGAGGGCTGGAAGGGGTCCCAAGGCAGCAGCACACGGATCCCCTGCCCTGCAGGAGGGGCTGGAAGGGGTCCCAAGGCAGCGTGGCCCCCGCCTGGCTCGGCAGCGCAGCCCCGAGCTGCAGCACAGCAGGGAGGGTGGAGCAGGCCTGTGCCTGCCTCCCTGATCCAGGCCCTCGCTCCAGCACTGCATATTTGTAAATCAGCCTGTGGAAAAATCCCCGGAGTCCTTGCACAGTCAGTATTCAGCGGGCTGAAACTAATCCAGCACTCTCGGCAACTTGATATTTCTCAGTGAATCCCTGACAGTAAATTCTGCTAAATCTCAAAGCTGGGGAAGAGAGGAGCTCTCCAGGCAGACGTTTGGTAGGTCTCTGGCTTGACTCAACACTATAAAGACTAGATTTACAGGGCACAATGAAGTGGTCTGACTGCAAGGCTAACAGAAAACCCAAAGGGGTATTTTTCATTCACAACCTTTTTTTAAGGTACTTTCTGCCCACAGTCCTCAATGCTGAGGCTTTGCCTATTCAAAGAGGCTTTGTGGGAATTCATCTGCAAGCCTGGGGAGGATTGAGAGCCCACCTGTGTTTGGTTTACAAACCAAGAAAAACCAAGCTGCATCTGTAGGACCGGATTCAGTCCTGATGTTGTTGCTTCTGTATCGTTGTAGGAAGAGGTTTAAGAACTGTTGTCCTAGTAACATCTTTTTAATATCATTTTGCAGGTACTTTTTATGGTCCCCATTGGACTCTCAGTAGGAGTTATTTCAGCCTTCCAGATCCCAGCATTCTGCAACAACAGTAACTTAGTGGCAGTATTTCTTCTGCTGTTACTGTTTGGGTAAGTGTGGAGCTTAGTTATTTAAATATCACTGCACAGGGTAAGGAACTGGATCTTGCAGGCTGCTGCAGTCTGAGATCCAGGGGGGGATACATGGGCTTTTCTCTTCAACACACACTCCACAAACACTGACTAAGTAGCTCCTTCCAGGGGCAGGGAGGTAAATCCCAAAGCTGGAGAAGAGAGCTGTTGTCATGCCTGCTTTATTCAAAGGAAACCCTGCATGAGGATATGGAAATATTCAAGGTCCCAGCAACAGCCCAAGCTGTAAGCAAATCGTTGCTGACTTGTTGCAAAGTTCAAGAACATTTTCATATCAGAGAGCAAAATAAACAGCAGTCTCACAATTCAGGAAAACTTAGACAAACTCCCCCTGGCTTTGAATCCTCCAGGCCTAGTCTCTTTGTTTTCACGGGGGGTTCTGTGTTTAAAGTATATATCCTAAACCTTTCCTCCAAATTCTAACAGACACAAAGGCATTTTTCCTTTCTTTAAGCTCTGCAATGTGGAAATGTAGTTACATGCCAAACCAGAACTGTTATGTTATGTTCCAACCCTGTGATGCCTTGAGTGGCTACCTAGACTAGAGACTAGAGACTAGAGAGGAGTAAGGGAATAAAGGTAGGTATTTATTTGAAAGGCTTTCAAAGGTACACCCTGGGGAGCCAAAGGCCACATCCAAAATGGACCCAAAGATGGGCAACGAGTCCCGAGTTCTTCACACTTTTATAGGTTTGGTTCATTTACATATCAGCATAAATTCGCCAGTTAAAACTTTAGTTAATGATGTAATTTCTTCAATTTCTCCACCTCTCTAGGGGCCTTAGTTTACGCCTTTTGGGCCTAGGAGTGTCCTTGAATAGCAAGCTCGGAGAGGCTTTGTTCTGTCTGTCTGGCATGAGAGAACAGCAGCTAGCAGGCTACAAGAAACTTCAGAGTTACACACTAGGCAATATAGGATTTGAAAAATAGAAAAGTTAAAGCCTAAGGCATCACCTGGAAGTGTTCAAAGCCAGGTTGGACAGGGCTTGGAGCAACCTGATCTGGTGGA
This sequence comes from Rhagologus leucostigma, assembly GCA_013397725.1. Classification (NCBI taxonomy): domain Eukaryota; kingdom Metazoa; phylum Chordata; class Aves; order Passeriformes; genus Rhagologus; species Rhagologus leucostigma. Next base: position 1,393,231 of record VZTD01010884.1, on the reverse strand, counting down.
AGGTGTCCCTGTCCCTGGCAGGAGGTGGAATGGGACGGGCTTTAAGCTCTCTTCCAACTCAAACCATCCAATGATTCTATGTTGTCTGATGTCTTCAGTGGTTTGTTTCCAAAGTAGCCCTTTGGATTACCGTGGTTTTCTCTGCACTGTTGGTATTTATAGATATGCATCATTTTCCTGGATGTACCTGCTGGCTGGGTTTTTCAAGGAAACAGGGATGGCCTTCATTGTTTACGTCTGTGTCAACTTGTTCTTCGGCATCAACACCATCATCACTCACTCGGTTGTGTTCCTGCTCTCTCAGGAAAAGGCCACGGACCAGGTAGGAGCCCCACGAATACTGACCCTGTGGTGACACCGCAGGAGGCTTCTTGTGGGCTTGGTGGCTTTGATCAGGTCCGTAGCAGCTGGACACAGTCACAGGATTTCATGAGGTTGTCTATAGACAGGACATGAGTCATGTATGGAGCTTGCTTGTGTATAAATCTGCACCCCAGCAAAGACGGAAATGGTGGTGACAGAGGGGAGAACACGAAAAGAGAGGGAGAAAACTGAGGACACTCTTTATAATCACCCTGGTGATGGAAGATGAAGGGCAGGAGGTGGGTGGAGATGTTTGATAAAAAGTTGTTGACGGACACTTCAAACCATTGCTGAGTTCTCACAGCACAAACTGTGGGGAGTGACAGCTGAATGTCACTGCCCTGAGTCTGACATGTGCTGCAGTAAGCCCAGCACCAGCTGTCTGTCATCTGGGTCTGTAACGCAGTCATCTTCTCCCTGCAAGGATGACAAACAACCCAGAGACAGTGATGATTCCCTAAAGTAAAGCCCTCTCTTATACTGAGATCTCCCTGGGAATGGCTGGGATAAAATGCACACATTACACTTAGATTTCTTTTTTTATGGAGGGCAATTACAGTAGCTGGGTTGCATTTTTCTCTCTGTCTGGACAGTTTGTTCAGCAATCCCTTGGATTTTAGGGATATGCAATTATGATCACCTTTCATCCCTCTGTGCCACAGTGGAAGGGAGTCAGTTTCCTTCCATGCTAATTTAGTGCCTCTCCAGTTTGCTTTGTGCACTAATCCTTTCTTCTGCTTGAAATGTACCAGAGTTCTTTACTGTGAGACTGTGCACTGGGCTGTTCTGCTGTGAATTAGCTGGAAAAGCCCATCCATGTCTAGAAAAGCCAAATCTTGTGTTTTATGGACATGTTTGTCCAAGGAAAACAGACAGGACAGTGCTCCAGGGGAGCAGGCTGTGCTGGACGGATTTGGGGGGCACAGTGGCAGGACTCAGCTCTGGCTCATGGGTGGGTTCTGAGTGCTGGAGCAGCAGCAGGGACTGTCCTGGGAACTGGCTGCTGTTTACTATGGGTGATCACAACCTCAGAGCTGCCTGTTGACTTTTATGACCTTGTGCCTGTGAAACGAGCTGTCTCCAGAGCTCTTTGCTCTCAATTTATCTCTGCTCTGAGACACAGGCAAATCCCAATGTAATTGTTACACTTCAGTCCCACAGTAAAACCTATGAATTTATTCCATGAATAAAAGCAGTGACTGACTGTGCTGCTCTTTGTTTTTTTCCAGGGTTTGCGTGATCTTGCTGAAAATTTAAGGCATGTGTTCCTTCTATTCCCACAATTTTGCTTTGGCTACGGCTTGATTGAACTGTCACAGGATCAGGCACTGCTGGGCTTCTTAAAAGCCTATGGAGTGGACTACCCCGACAAAACCTTTGAGCTGGACAAGACCACGTCCAAGCTGTTGGCCATGTTCATCCAGGGCACCGTGTTCTTTGCCATTCGTCTCACAGTTCACGACAGGATGATTCAGAGAGTCTGGAACAACGTACTGGAGTAAGTAACATCTGGAGCCTCGCAGTGGAAACAGCCCCAGCCAGAGCTCTGTGGTTGCATTCCGGGCTCCCGCATCATCATTGTCAATTATGAAGCCCATAAATTTCCAAGACAATTTGTGAATATGGAGTGAGTTTTCTCTGGCAGGAGTCCCAGTAATTAGAGTATTCACTAACAGAGGTGTAGTTTACAGAGTCCCCTGGCAGTTGGTGCTGGCTGGGACTGCAGCCCTGGGCTCAGGGTTTGGTGGGCGGATGCTCAGCTGTTGGTGAGGGCAGTCGTTCCACTGACAGCCTCCTCTGTTTGGCTCTCCCTGTCTCCTCTGCCCTGGGTGCACACAGAGAGGAGTGAGAACATTCCTGTCACCTGCATTAGGAGTGTATCCACAAGGCAGGACCTGCTCCAGCCCAGAATATTTGCTGCAAAAGAGGGGAAAAAAATAGACAGAAAGAGAACACTGGGTGGAGCAAATACCAGGAGAGAACAGAAACTGTATATCTGAGTATTTTGTGCATGCCCTGGGATCTCACAGGAAGGCTCCCTGGGATCTATCCCAACTGCTGGCTGTTGCTGGAGGATAGGTCCCTCTCTGCCCTCCCCCAGGTTCCTGTTTGACAGAGTCCACGGCAAAGCCTCCCTTCTGCCGCCCGCGGCTGGGGAGGACGGGGACGTCCAGGCAGAGAGGAGCCGGGTGGAGTCTGGCAAAGCTGACTTCGACGTGGTGCAGCTCCAGAACCTCACCAAGATCTACCACCTCCCTCACAAACGCATCACAGCAGTGAAAAACATCAGCCTCGGGATCCCTGCTGGGGAGGTGAGCGAGGGGAGAAGGCTGCGGGCACCTTCCAGTCTCACTGTCATCTTCTGTAATGGTTTGTTCTGCTCCGGCCTCTTCCTTCCTTTGCCTCATTTGTTGATTCTTGGGGTTACAGCAGTGAAAAAAGGCTCCTGGTAGATTTGGGACAGTTTGTTGACAGTTTGAAGGCCCTAGAAAGAGGGAAAGTGGATGGGAATTGATGGAGCTGTATTCACAGCAAAATGTCTGCATGCTCTGTTTGTACAGTGCAGTCTTGGGTGGGGGGTCACTGGGGATCACCAGGTGGTAAATGAAGACAGCAGAACGTGTCCAGCTGAAATTATTCACCTGAACTGCATGGGAGGTGGTGAGTCAGGCTTATCTGCTTGTGTTTCCCATCAGGGGAAGACAAATCACTTCAGCTGAAAACACATTTTCATGAATCAGGACCTAAAATTAACTCCGAAGAGAAAAACATTCTTTGGTCATGTCAGTGCAGTTGCCTCCCTGAGAAGTGAAAAGACAGGAGTAAACAGAGCGCCTCTGAGATCCAGAGGAAACTGGAGACCAGATTTTACCTCAGGCTGTGCACCTGACTTGTGGGGAAGCTTGGAATTAATCCTTGGCACCTGGTTTATTTTATTGCCTGGATCCCACTGAGATGAAAGGACGTGGGTGCTGGGCAGGACAGCATCCTCACGTGGAGACTGGTGCTGGTCTTTATGGCAGAGGATTTTTTCTAAACCAGGGCTGGCACTGAGGTCTCTGACTTCTGGCAAAATTCCGCCTGATGCTGGTGGGAGTTAGGGCACCATTCCTCACCTGTCAGCAGAAGCTGTGGCTCTGCACTGCAGACTGTGCACACATCCTGTCCCTGTATGGACCAAGGTGGGGAAGAGCCATGGACTGCTGTGCATCTGCAGTGGGCCCAGCACAGGAGGACTCTCGTGTCAGCTGGTCTGTACTAATGAGAGCAGAATAACAGTAATTATCAGCACAATGGTGATGGCTGATGCAACACACAACTGCCTATCTCCAACCTTAGCAAGAAAATGTGGATTTTACCATGAGATACTGGAACTGCACTACAGGGAGCCAGTTCTTCATTTTACTAATGGAGTGCTTTAGTGAGATTATATGACAAAAACCTTGTGTTGCATTAAGGCTTTACCAGTGCAAGCCCAAACCTCACTCACCCCATCCCCAGGAGCAGCTCTGTCCCTGTCAAGGGGAGGCTTTGCACAAATGAGCTGATGGGGATTTGGCCTGAGCTCCTGCAGAAATGCACCTGGCAGTAAAAGGAATGACTCGACTGGAGACACATCCTTGATTCTTCACCATATTAAACAAATGGTCCTAATATAAGCTGGAGTATATTGCACCATAAACAATCTCCATTATAACACTGGGATGTGCTGAGTTCCTCTGGCAATTCATCTTGCTCAAGGGGCCGGAGAAAGAAGGGACAAGGTGCACTGAGCACCATCTCAGAGCAGTATTTCTGCATTACAAATACAGCACTCCTATATTTTGACTTTTCTTTCCCAGTGCTTTGGCTTGCTTGGTGTGAACGGAGCTGGAAAGACAACAATCTTTAAGATGCTGACGGGGGATATCGGAGCGTCCAGCGGAAGGCTGCGGGTCCAGGATCATTCTGGGTATGGGGTGATTTCTGGGGAAGCAAATCAGCCCGAGAGCAGTTTTTAAGACTGAGTGGCAAAGGAAAAGAAATGTAAAAGTCTGAAATAAGACATTCAAACCAGAGCAAAAATAAACAAGGTGGGGAATTCATCCTTTGAAGGTGGCATGGTTGCTTCCTAGGGGGTTGCATTTTGCTGCCCGATCTCTGCTGTTCTCAGAGGTGTTTGTTCCACTTCAGTCCATTGCAGATGGGATCAGGCTCAGATCCTCAGCAGTGTGATCCCACTTCTGAGCTAGACCTGGAGACCAGTAGGGCTCACTTCAAAGCTTTCTTTAACAGGTGTAGGCTTGGTGGCAGCTGTGCCATCTGAGGTGCTGGCAGTAACTGGAGAGCTACATACTGGACACACAGCCTCTGCAGAACTGGGGGCCTGAAAGCTGGAGCTCTGCAGATCCACTGCATTTTCCTTCAAGGGTTGGGGAAGGGGGTAGGAAGTTGGAGAAAGGGGTTTTCTCCCTCCTATTTGATTCCAGAGTGCGCTGGCAATTCAGTGTTTACAGTGATGTGCCAACTTCCTTACACAGGTCCTTGAATGACATCAGTGAGGCCCACTGGTCACTCTTTGGCTACTGTCCTCAAGAAGATGCCTTGGATGACCTGCTGACAGTGGAAGAGCACATGTATTACTATGCTCGGCTGCACGGCATCCCAGAGGGGGACATCAAGGGAGTGAGTAACAAGGGGCTTGACTTGGAGCATTTTTGTAATTTGGAGCCTTTAAATTAGTCTTTCAGTAGATACATGTGTGGTAATCCATGGCTGGACATGTTGTGGAAGCACAACTCTTACTCCCTAGGTTGTACTCCAGCTCCTCCAGCGGCTGAACCTGATGGCCTACAAGGACAGAGTCACCTCTATGTGCAGTTATGGCACCAACAGGAAACTGTCGACTGCTCTGGCTCTCATTGGCAATCCATCCATTCTGCTGCTGGTGAGAAATGGGGGCCTTGTTGGGGGAAGAGGAGCAGGAGAACTTTGTGCTGGCAGGAGAGCTTGGACAGTCTCACAAAACCTCCTCAGGCACAGCTTATGGGACGTTCCCCACACGCCTGTGCTTGGCTTGACAATAGAAGCCATCACAGGAAAGTTTAGGTTCCAGCAAACACTCAAATTTTCTTTGAGGGCATAAGAGAGTGGCAAGTCTTTCAGTTTTTCTGACAGCATCTTCCAAAGGTCAAAAATAGACCCTATATTTGCCAATTAAACTCTCCTAGTTCCCAGCTCCATCTTGTTTTTTTATTTCTATCAACTAACCTGCACAGCCTTGCAAGAAAAGCAGCATCCAAGGCTCCAAAACGGTAGGAGAGCAAAGGGGCCGCTTCCCTCAGGATTAGAACATAATTGCTTTTCTAGGTTTGGCTTCCTGTCTTGTCTTTCACTTTGAATTTCCAGTTCTTCCATGGGCTTACCCCATTGCTAAAACATATATTTTTGTGCAGTTTTCCCACTTGCTGTGTATTGCATGTGTGCAGAGCTGTGTAAGCAGGATTCCCAATATTAAGTTGGATACCTAGTGGACGTAAATATCCCTTGTCCCAACTTGTATCGAGCCCAGGACTGCTGCCTTTACTTCTGACCGGCTGCTGGTGCTCCAGCTGCGTTTGTGAGATAAAAAATCTCAATAAAAAGAGGAAGTGGGGGAATTCCCTCTGTACTAACTGCTGCCTGAGCCCAGGCTTGTTTACTTTTTGAGTGCAAACTTCCAATCAATCCTGTCTTTCCTGATAGGATGAACCGAGCTCTGGAATGGACCCAAACGCCAAACGCCACCTTTGGAAAATCATCAGTGAGGAAGTGCAGAACAAATGCTCGGTGATACTCACATCCCACAGGTAGGGCTGGGCTGGCTCTCCCTCCTGTTTTGGGGTCAGCAGAGGTGTGGAGAGGCCCATCCCTCACACTCCTCACTGGTCCTTGCACAATTTCAGGGCACCGAGCTGTGAGATGTTTGGGGGTTCATTGTGGCTGAATGTGGTGTCCACAGAGACCCACAACACTTTAGGGAAGATCAGTGATGTCCTCCAGTTACTTAACTATTTTTTATACCTTCTCAATGATGTATTAGAGTTTCTGGGTTGTTTTTGCAGCATGGAGGAGTGTGAAGCCCTCTGTACCAGGCTGGCCATCATGGTGAACGGGAGTTTCCAGTGCATTGGCTCTCTGCAGCACATCAAGAGCAGGTCAGTAAAATGAACCTATTTCACTTTGACTGAACGGCCTCTGGAGTTACTGACCTACAGCTTTGAGTGCTCAGAACATGAGACCTGTGTCATCAAAACAATGACTTTTCCTGGTTTATGTCCCTTACTCGCCACTGAAATTCTGTGTTAACTAATGCACTTTCTACTCCCTCACAGCCTGTCTTCCCAGAATGTGTCCCCCAAAGTAATCTGTTCACTGCTGCAAATGAGAAATGCATATTAGGGCTGAGCTTTGGTTTTATTAGTTATAGCAATAGCTCAGCTTCTTATTAAGTTTCACTCCAGGTTAACAGCCCTGACCCCATTCAAGCTGCACCGTGCCTGGATTAGATTTCCCCAAAGAGCCTGTGCAGCCCTCTCAAAGGAGTTTCTTCATCTGTTTTTCTCTTTTCTACAGTGTTAATTGTGATTTTCTTCCCCTAGATTTGGAAGAGGATTCACTGTGAAGATGCACTTAAACAGCAGCACAGTTTGCACTGAGACACTGACAGAGTTCATGAGGTCACACTTCCCAAATACATGCCTGAAGGTAAGCAGGGCAAATGCTTTCAGGAGAGGCTTTCAAAATCCCTTCAAACTGACCAAGAAGATCTTTGCAAGGTGGACATCTTATAACATACTGTGCACACAGACCTGAGGTCTCAGAGTTGCTGCTTTCAGCTACACTGTCCAAGGGCTGGAGCACTCCAGTTCCTTGGTGGCTGAAGTAACATCAGCCAAACAGCTGCAGTGGCCCTGCAAGGCAGCTGTTAGGTGACCCTCTGCCCTGGGAATGGCCTTCCCACTGAAGCCTGGAATGCATGGAGACTCACTTCAGGTTCAGTGGGAATGAGATGCTTCCAGTGCTTCCAGTAACTGAGTAATTGTAAAACCAGAGTAACTGAGTCACAAATCCCATCCACTGTCTGTAACCCAATCTCTGCATGAATCAAAACTGCACACTTGGAGCTAGAAAATACTATGGCCACCCTGGAGCTTCCAGCCTTGCAGTTTAGTTGTCCTCCCCCAATCACAAACCCCCACAAGAACTCCCAGTGGGGAAACACTACCAGACAATAACATTCAGAAGACACCACAGCCCCTGCCCCTTCATCCTCCCATGGTCCAGCTGTTGGATCTGTTGGCTCTTGGCTTTCCCCCACCACTCCTGTCCCCACAGGATCGGCATTTCAACATGGTGGAGTACCACGTCCCGGTCTCTGCGGGAGGGGTAGCAAATATATTTGATCTCCTGGAAGGCAGCAAAGCAGCCTTCAACATCAGGCACTTCTCCGTGAGTCAGACAACGTTGGAGGAGGTAAGGAATTAAAATGTGAGGCCATTCATTTAAAACTGCTAACAGGGGAGCAGACTGATGGTTACACATAATGGACTGCTGCACACAATAGACTACAGTTTGAAAGGGATTTCCATCTATATTCCTCCTGGGGGTACTTTATCAGCACTGCTGCCTCCAGGTACCTCTGCTGGTGCTAGGGAAACACACACAGAAAGCTGCCTGGAGCATAAAGGATCTGGTCTTCCCTCTGTCACTGCTGATTTCAGCAGCCTCGTGGGTGTGGGTGAAGGGCAGGACTATGAATCACCCCCAAGTCCAGGGCTAGGCTTTCCACCGGTACTGAAAATACGCTTAATTTCACTTTTTGGGTTGGAAGTTCATTTAGCATTACTCCAAAGTTATCTTTGGGGTTCCTTCCATTTTCCCTTGGAAGAATATTCCCACTGGCAACAAATCTTGTAGGTAGCACATCATCTGAAGGGATTGCCACAAGGACTATGCAGAAGAAATCACCCTGTTGAGCATCAACACCTGGAATATTAGGTTGGTCCCAGAGAGAGGAGCAGAGCTGCAGCCCTGTAGTGCTATGGATTGTGACACAGTCTAGGAGGGGAGTTCCTCAGTGCTGTTTCAATAAGGGGCAGTAGTTGTGAGAGAAACAGGCAGGCAAAGCGCGGGAAGCCCCAGCTCAAGTTTTGTGGGAAGACAGCTCGGATTTGTGAATATGCAAATGTGATGTGCAGGGAGTGTTCTGGTAAGAATCCTTTCTGTATTCATTAGCTGCTGTTGAAAGGAAGGCTGTTACATGTGATTTTATACACCTCTCTCTGCACTCTGCAGTTGTTCGTGCACAGATGTCAATTACACAGACACAGATGGGTTTATGAAGTAATAACAGGACTGTATTACAGTGTGATCGAAACGAGCCACTGCATGGGCATCGCCTCGCTGGCGCCTCAGGAACCTGAGCTGCAGGACAATTAGGTTCCGTGCAGGAATGTCTGCCTCTGGATCCCAGGTGTCAATTCCGCAGTACAGGAGGGCACATCCATTTATTTACATTAGCCCATAGAAGCCCAACAATTTGCAATTCTCAAATTCAGCGTGAATCCATCCCTGAGCGTGCTCTCCAGGCTCACAGTCAAATGAACAGCCATGCCTTTTTCATATTCATCCATATCATAAATTATTTATGCTGTCACACACTGAGTGTTTTCCTTTAAACTTCTAGGTTTTCATCAACTTTGCTAAAGATCAAGCAGATCCTGACGGCACGGATGCAGGCCCTGATGTGACGCTGGACAGCTCTGACACAAGTAGCCAAGCTAGCACCATAAGCTCCGTCTATTGAAGGGATCCACCGACACAGGCTCATAGAATCTGGGGAAAAGACCTGACAGCCCCTCCAACCCTGTTTTCAATGATTTTAGGGTGATGGGCATAAGCAGTCCCATTTTCTTAAAGTATTTTGTTTTTTGATATGCACTTAATTTGTCACTAGGATCATGGTAGGTGTTTGAGACTGGCACTCGATTACAAATCAGATTGGTCTTTCCACAGGTTCTTTTCTGCCCCCAGTTGTTGTTTTATGATCACTGTAATGGCTGTGAGGATTTAGGCAACATCACCTGCTGCTCATGGCCGTTTGCTTACAGCAGACATGGCTGTGCTAGAGCAGAGGAGCTGTGGGCAGTGCAGGGTGTTTGACCACAGAGCAGCCCTTGGCTGCAGAGGAAAGCCCACGCTCCACTCCCTGCTCAGCAAGACTTCCTGGGTGACTGAGTGAAAGTGGCTCAGTTTTGACAGGCTCCCCTCTGGGGGAATGGGGCTCGTGGCCTTGCCCCTCCTCACAGGGGGGTTGTGAGGGGGTAGGTGTTACATACTGACAGGTGCAAAGGCCACTGGTGGGGGCCACCTTTGGTAATGACACAGAGCTTATCTGGTTGTGTCAGCACAAATATAACTATTTTAAAAGTTAGTGCTTCCAGTGGTTTTGGTTTGTTCCTGTAGCTTATTCCAGCTCTGTGTAACTCCTCGAATGAGTCCTCCAGTCCCAGGCAGTTCCTGGCTCTTGGTACCCAGTGGAAGATGATTCCCCCACGAGCCCCTTTCTCCTCCTGGCTGGAGTTCAGGGCTGCTCTGGTATAGCGGAGGAGTGGTACAGGGCAGGTCTGTTGGTTGAATGCTCTGACAGAAAGAAGCTCTCTGCTTCATAAGATTGTATTTCCCTGAGCTCAGTAGAAGCAAGGAGCATCTCTCTTGCTCCTAAACCCTCCATCTCCAGCAGCTCTGCCTCTCTGTGTCCTCTGCAGTGACCTTCCTCCTCAACCCCACGTGCTGGCTGCCCCCGTGACTCCGGAGCTATGTTTTCCCACATAACAAGGCATCATTAGCTCCTGCTTCAAAGACTCTGCCTGCTGGCTTTAAAGGAGTGCTCTGCCCACCTCTGAGAGCAGCCCCCAGCAGCTGAGTTCAGCACACCACCACACACATCCTGCTCTCTTCCCCCAGAATGATTAATAGATAGAATAGTTTAACATGATTCTTTATTATATGTATCAGCATAAGGCCCCAAAGACTCGGGTTTGGGTCAGGGCATTGATGTACATTCAAGCACAAAATGAACTTAAACTCTGAGCTCAATAAACTTGCTCTTGCTGGTAAAAGATACTGCAGATAAAGCCTTACCTTGTGAGACCTGGGGTGGCTCATACAACTTATCTGGGTTCACCCTCACAATTCCAGCCAGGTGGTTTCTTTTTCCTTTTTTTTTTTTTCCTTCTCCCAAACTAATTTGAGTCAAAGGAACCTTTGATGAAAGCTGCAACGACACATCTTCCTTACCCTGATTGTGAGTTTGACTAGTTCAGCTCCTGTGTGATGCCAAGGTTTGCTGAGATAATCGTGCAAGGAATAGGTACTTTGTAAAATCCCAAACACCCTTGATGTTCAGTGGGATACTGAAGTTCAAGGTTTAGCTGCTGCAAGGAGGTCACGTCCTCTCCTCGGTCTTGGTGTAAACTTCTTACTGATAGCAGGAGGAGTTTTATTATGGATTGAAAGTACTGTTGAGCTTTGAATTATGCCTCAACCTGCTGACTAATTAAAACTGGGATTCAGCTTTTTTCCAGAATGCATTCGACACCTGCAGTTTATAAGTAACTGAAAAAGCTGCCCAGACATCCATTGTAGTTTCTATTATTGTCTCCAGCTCTGCAAAAGCTCTTTTTTCTCATTTTCATTGCACATCTTACACAGATCACAGTATAAAATTAAGCTTTTCTCTAATGGAGGGCTTGTGCTCCCTGCAAAGGACTCGGAGCATGAATGCCAATGATTTAAATGCAGCCTTGTAATACCAATCAGAGTATTATTTTATTATGTCGATGGCTTTGCAACTGCCAGTGAAAGATGGATCTCCAGACTCTGTCCAGATGTACTTTACATGTAATTGAGGGAGACTGATACAAAACTATTCTTTTGTCCCTTTAGAGCCTACTAATCAAACAGGAAAAAAAAGAGGGAAGTGATTCATTGGAATACTTCAGCAAGTTGCAAATTAATTGTGTAAAATAGAGTTTTGAGAGGAAAAAAAAGCAAAAAGCATCCTTTGAATTTCCACCCAATTCTGGCATTAATAGAAACATCTGCTCCATGTGAAATGTGTCACGGCCATGATACACACTCCCCGTTCTCACTTGCAGGTAAAAATAAACCATCTGCTACTGCAATCAAGTCTGTGGGTATTGGTCCAAGCAGGCCAGAGGTTATATCCTGGGGGGAATTTAACTGAGGCCCGTGGAGAAGCAGTTACAACTGTTTGGGGGCTTGAAGCATCTGGCAAGGAGGTTGTACATAGTGTCACCAGAGGCTGAATTACCTTTCATGCCACATTACAAACATCCTGATTCCCTGCAGAGCCTTGGATTCATCCTGTCCCTTTCGGAGGTAGGACACACTCCAAGCTCAATTCCAAGGCAAAAACCTTGGAAGCCAGTATGAAGCTGCCTCTGAACCCCAGCTCCATGCCTCTCATCACCTCTTTGTCTCCCTGAGAAGGTTCCGGGGGTGGCCAGGAGTATGGAGCACTGACTGAGAAACTGCTGAAGAGAATGTGAAAGGTTTGGAGCAGGGTCTACAAGGCAGGGGAAGGATGGGGTCACTCCCCCATCCTCACCTGTGGGTGTAATAGTGGGTGCCCCCCACTGTCAGCCCTCTCTGAATCCCCTCAGAAATTTTGGCTTTACATGACTCAGCTTTCAAAATGAGCCACCAAGCTGCCTCCTTCCTCTGGCCTGCGCAGGGAGCTGAGACTGCTGCCCCTCGAGCGCTGCGTACCACGGCACGTCACCTCTCCAGGAGCCAGAGATGAGTGCTGCAGTCCAGGGGAAAGAAGCTTTTCATCTCCCTCCTTTAATGCAGTCTCACGTCAGTCACCTCAGTAGCCCTCCTGGAGGCAGCAGTGCCAGGGCGAGCCCTGCCAGCGCGGCCACACAGCCCCGGTGCGTTAATTGGAACGGGCTCACCCCGGCTTCATTTAAAGTGCTCTGGCACATCACGCACACACGGGAGAGGCAGTGCAGGCACCAAACAGGGGCAGGGAGTCAAGGAGGAATCTCAGAATTGGTTGTGTGCATTGCGAGGCTGATTGAAGCCGGGTTTGTAATTGGATCTGTGGACTTGGAGACAATGACTCAAATCTCCATCCTGGCTCTCCTTCATTTATCACTCTGCTATTGATGAGAGCACGGTGCTCCTCCAGCCTGATCCTTGCTTAGCTTTGCTCTCAGTGCAAATAGCCACCGAGGGCTGGCTTTGCAGGATCAGAAGGGGTCTGGCAGGGGCTGAGGAAAACTGTCCAGAGGAGCCAGTGTTAAGTAAAATATTGTAAATATAAATTCAAGTTCTCTAATGGGATTTTTTGGTCCTTTCATGAGAGCTGCATGTGGAGTGGTTTTTTTACTGGGTCAGTTCGGAAAATATATTTACAGTCAAATGAACACATCTAGGTAAACAAAATTCAGTGACTTTTAAAGCTCAGGAGCTGGTGGTGCCCACAGACCTGCAGCCTGTGAGGAGTCGCTCCTGGGATCCAGAATTTGCAGGATCCAACCTCATAACAGGCTCAGTATGGGGCTCTAGCCTGTTGTAGGAGCTTCAGCTTCCTTCCATTGCTGCAGCTTCACTGAAGCTGCTGTGAGGCTTTTTGGCTTTTTACAAGCCTAGAAAAATATCTGTCTCTTCGCTTAATAGGGGAAGGGTTATTTTGTGAGCTGGTGGAGAAGGAAAAATGGGTTTTGGATGGCAACAGCACATAGCATGATTTTACTCTTTTTTTTTTGCGGACAACAGCTGTGGTCTTGCATAGCTCTAGCAAAGTATCAACAGCATATTAAAAGTGAGCACAACACAGAAAAGCAGCAGTGGGGAATGACAAAAAAAAAAAGAATTCACCAGAATTATTATTCCATGGCAGTATTTAACTAAAAAAAAATCACTCTAATTAATTTAGTTGTTCAGGGAGAGGATGGAAAGAAGGAAGATGGCACTGAAATAATAAGAACAACATTAGTAAGGGACACAGCCAGCTCTTAGTGTTGGCTCTGCTCCTCATGCTACTCACATACACAGCACTGGTAAGGAGGGAGCACGATGGGGAGCAGAAGGGGGAGTGCAGCCCATTTTGGGCCAGACCAGACTCCTCAAAATATCTGCAGCATGCACAAGATCACCCCAGGGAGTATCAGAGTTTTGGGACTGGAGGCTGCCCCACATCACAATCCTGCAGCACCTGGATGCTGGCACATGCTAGAATGGGAGAGTCCCACTGGTTGAGCCTGGGATGAGGGATACAGATCCTTGTGCCTGCAGCCCATGGAGCAACACTTGGAACCAGTCTCCTCTCCCAGGTGCTCATCCTGGGGGGTGCAGCCCTCACTTCATTGCTGCTGGAGGGCACTTCTGGAAACAAGGCCTTTGCCAGGGAGAGCAATCTTGAGGGCCCTGTGCTGGGGGTGAGACAAGTAAATGGCAGCGCTCCCACGAGCTATAAGGCTCAAAGCAACAATCTCACCATCTCCCCAACCTCCAGAGTAATGGAGGTGCTTTGGTTTCAAGCAGTGAGTCTTTCACTAGACCAGCAAGTTGGGTAGAAATGAAGCATCTCTTAGAAAGAGTTCAGGTCTTCACTGACTTCACTGACAAAGAAAAAAACAAAGGACGGCCACGACAATTTATAGTAACGCACGTGAGATGAAATCCAAGTGAAGACAGGGTAATAATTGAGGCTCTTACCTCCATTAGCAGGTCAAGGTGAACTCTCAGCCCTCTACTCTCCACATCCTGGTTGCCAGCTGAAGGGTTTTTGCCCAGCCCTCTGCTTGAGTGTGCACTGCCTGTTTCCCAGCCAGAGACAAACAAATTGAAGCACATCCAACGTGTGACAGGGAGGAGGAAGCAGGATAATCTGCTTCTCCATAACCAGACCCAGTTGGGTTATTCCTGCACAAGACAGCAATGAATTTAAGTTAAAATTATACCAACCAGATTGAAATGCAATTAAAGGAGTTCCCCTAGGGTTGCACATCCAATTAGTAGCGTACCTCTAATTACACCAGTGCAGTTTCAAACAGACACGTGCTGAGAGGGCCATCAGCACAGAGCTGAAGCCTACCTGGTGACCCATATCCATGGGGCCCCAGAGGAGTTACACGTGGGTTTGCATCACCAAGAGTGGCCTGCTCCTCCCCTGGGGAAGAGCCCCCGGGGTGGCCCAGCCTGGCCTAGGAGCAAGGCAGAGGAGAAACACAGAAACCTTTTTCAGCTGTGTAAGAGCAATTTTCTCCAACAGACAATTGCTGGAAAACAATTAAGATCCAGGTGCTTGTAAAAGGTAAGAGTTTTTCACAATTTTTTTATACATGACATTTCCCTCTTGCAGTCCCAGAACATGCCCTGCCTCCAGGAACTGTGCAAGTTAAAGCATTGGAGTTGAACTTGATAAGAAAACTCATTAAAAAATTAACAGTGCAAATATTAAGAATTGCTAGAAACACCAGAGCACTTCTAGGTGTCCCTCAGCCATCTCTGTGGAGTTACATGAGGTAAAAGAACTCAAAATACTTCTCCACCTTTAACCTTAAGCATAATGCCAGTCCCAAAGCAGCCAGATGCAGTGGCTGTGAGTCTGTAGTGTGGTCCTTGGTCTGGAGCCTTAGTTGAAGTCCCTGTCAAAGCCTGTAGTCAGGCTGCTCTGGACTGCAGCAGGCTGTGCAACCATGCCTTGATTCCCAAATTCTTATTTAAAATCCTGTCTAAGAGAGAAAATAAAGCTGAAGGAGACTCTCATTTGCCCACTGTACCACGAAGCCTGAGGGCTGGCGTGCGTCGATAACCCGGGTACCCCATTTTAACGCAAACACCTTGCACCACATTGCGCCCTAGGATCAAATCTGAGAGGTGCACGGAAGCAGATGCTTCATCCATCTCCACATGCTCCTCCTCAAGTGTTTCTTTAACACCTTCAATGTCAGTAAAATGAGCAAAATTTCAGACCATAGGCTTAATCAGATTAACAATTATAATCATTCCCATCCATCACCGCAAAGCAGCTGCGGTGCTGCCGAATCCATTCTGCTCCAGGACCCCGGGAAATTGGAGCCGTACCTGATCAGCCAGACAAGGGCAGCTCTGGGCTTGCCATAAAGAGGAAGAACGCGATTGCTCAGCCTGACTCCTTTATTCATTGTTTTTATGAGCCTTCAGAGCCTCCCCAGAAATTATTAAAGCCCCTCCGAGGAGCGCAGCACCGCAAAGAGAGCATTTCCTCCTGGGCTGCTGCTCACACTGAGATAACGCCCTCCTGAACACACCACGGCTTGGGCACTGAGGCCTCTCCTTTCACCTGCTTCCTGCAACTCAGCATTTGACCATCCTCATTACAGGCTCAGAAAGGGTAATCAGTCCCATCATCAGCTCTTTGCCACACATTGGCAAATGGCAGCAAAGACAAAGCTGGGATGTTTGTTATAAACCACCCTGGCTGTCTGTTTGAGGGAGCCTCCTGCTCCTCAGGGTTGGGTTATAAACTGGGATGTGTGAAATCGGGCAGAATTAGGGAATACTGTGGCATTGCAGCAATGGGGACCTTCACTGGGAGAATTTGGGCTGAAGACTAGGCAGTGTACAAGCATGTGCAACCTTTAAAGGTCCTAGAGCTAGAGCTGGGCCCCCAGATGGCTGCAGGGATGGAGATGTTCAAGGAGGAATGGGATGGTTTGCTCCATGCCTGCTGCCCTGCCTTCCCTGACAGTGGAGGCAGCAGAGCAGAGGGATGCAGCTTCAAACCGAGCTCATATTTCAACCATTCCAGAAATCCCATGTGCCAGAATGACATAACTCTGCCGGCCTGCAGGAAAATGTCATTACCGGGTGAGCGTCAGTGACCTGTGAGAGCAAGAAACCTTCACAGCTCCCTCGGAGAGTCTGGATGTTACAGGAGTTATTTTTCCACTGTGAATATCCTACATGGGGTGATTTCAGGGCTTGAAATCAGCTCATATATGATGCTAACATAGTGCCCCTGCGAATAATATAGCACCACTTCTCCCGTCAAGTGAAATGGGAGAGGCAAGTGTCCCCCCAGGACTACGAAGTTTCTGTGTTACTCACCAGCCTCATCCTGATAAATCAAAGCTGCTGTGTTGTACTTCCCTCCCATCCCCTTGGGCATTTTTAAGCTCTGGCTTAAGCAGGAATTATGGGGTGAGCTGGCTTGGGCTGTGTAAGGGAGCACTCCAGCCTATGTAGCTATGTAAGTCCTTGAAATCACCTTAGGATGCAGGAAGATGTTTTCCCATCCACCCAGACTGTGACATGCAGAGGTGCTCAGTGTCTATCTAGTGAAAACAGGAGAGTCTGTGCTGCCAGGGCTTTCCCATCCCCATGGGCCTGTTTGCAGAGTGGGGCAGGAAAAAGGAGCCTGTCCAAAGGGTTTGGATGGCTCAGAGCTGGGGGGTCCCAGCAGCAGGATGGGGCAGTGTGGGTGCAGGGCTGGGGATGTGCACTGGCTCTGGGAGGGCAGAGGAGCTCACAAACCATCCTGCTTCCCTCGGAGGTGGATCAAGAGGAGGGATTATAGGAAAACCAGAGTACAAAAACAGGGGTTGTGCTTGCAGCACGATACATTTGAGTGACAGACCCTGGTAACCCAGAGGGGAGGGCGCAGTGGTGTCATCCGCTGTCATGGTTGGATCTCTTCCCTGCAGAGGCTGGAGAAGTCAGACTGCTCCCAGGCCAAAGGGAAACAGCCCCCATGGGTCACAGGTGTGACCGCTGTTCCTTCTAGAAGTTTATAGCAATCCTATTTGTGGATTAAAATGCAGCCGCCGAGGCTGCTTGTACAGGGTTTATGACGTGGCCTCAAAATACAGGCGAGAAGGAAAGCTGAACTCTCCTTTGATGTTTGCAAGTGTAAACTGCAGACCTGAGCTGAGCACACTGTAAATAAGGATCATTAATCATCAGCTAAGTGCCGTGCAGTTGCTGTTATTTACTATAACAACATAAATCATCAGGAGCTGCTATCACGTTAATTTGGATTTAGTATGGATTAGTACAGGAAAAAGAATATCCTCACCTATTTACAAAACACATACCTTTACTCGTAAACACACACAGATCTGCTGTGGCTTTTGTTCCTTACTTTCCTCCAGCTAGAAAGCAAGTCAGGAAAACGCTCTGGGAGCTCTGCACGTGAGGGATTGCCAACAGTTCAGGCCAAGCTGCAGCCCAGCAAAATCTGTCTTGACACAGTAAATCAGCACCAAGGGGGAAGCAAGACCAGGAGGTCTTGGACCTGTTTTGCCACCCGCAGCCCTCCTTCCAGCCCCTGTGCAGGGCACAGTGCTGGCACTTCCCAGCTACTGCATTGCATCCATGCATCTCAGCAGCAACTCCACGGGTTTCCTTATTTTTTAATCTGCAGCTCAACTCTAGTTTTTACATTGAAAAAGCACCAGGCATGGGTTTTGTGGGATGCTGGAGCCCTCTGCTCCTGCCTTTGGAAGGAAGGCTTAGCAGGGAAGGAGCACTTTATTTTAAATTAAGGGAGAATTACCCACATATTTCATATTCTCCAGATTTGACAGCTGTACTCCTTGCTGATGTACTATTTTTCCCCCCTGATTTGACTTTTTTCAATCTAAAAGGTGGGGTTGAGACTCTCATGCACCAGAGCAAGGCTGGCAGGGCACCAACATGACCGTACCCGGTGTTTTGGGTGTGAAGCTCATGCCAGATTGGCTCCATCCCTTTCCACAGATCATTTCTAAGTTTGGTGGTGACACAGCTGCACTGCCCAGGGATCTTCATCTCAGTGCTTGGGCACAGCATCTGTGCACACAGGTGCAGCTGGGGGGTCTGCTCTAGCCCCCAAAATAATTTGGGTTTTTTAAAGTTGTTAAGAAATCACAACAAATTTCTTCCCAAAGTCAGTCCAGCACTCACAGTCCTGGTTATCTGCTTTATCCTCGTGGAACTGGAGGTGCTGAGCCCCGACTGAGGGCATGGAGATCCCTGACTGGCCTCATGGAGGTCACCGGTGCTGCTTTAGCTGGAGGTTAGTCCTGATTAAGAAATAGGCCTTGATATCCAGGAAACAATTATGGTTTGCATTTTTAAAACGTAACTGAAAGGGAAACAAAAAGGACTTGATTTTTTGGGGTGGCCCAAAGATTTCCTTTAGGCTTGAAGCTGCAATGATACATTTAAAAACAGTCACAGGTAAAAAGAACAAAAGCAATGTTGCACCTGCACTTTGACTCCACTGGGTCCAAAAATGCAAGTAATTGCCTTTAACGGTCTCTGTCATTTTTAACCTGTTTTTTGTGTGTGCCAGGTGAACAGACATCAAACCAGGGTGAATTTCTCCAAGTGTTAAGACAGAGCTGAGGTTTGCATAAATTAAAACTGGGTTAATTATATTAACTCTAGCACAACAGGGTAGTATAACAAGATTAATTAGAGGGAGGCTAATAAGAGGGTTCAAGCCACAGCAGTACAAAACCTGCACCCAGGTTCTTCAGTGGTTTCCTTGGACTTGTATCCCACTCCACTCAAGGGCAATCCAACACCTAAAAGCCGCTGCAGAGCCTTGACTGTGTTTTCCCGAGCATCCAGGCTCGCCTCGCACCGACCATATGTCTGTCTCTGTCTGCGAGCAGACTGCACCAAATATTTTCCTTTTTTATGGCGGCTGAGCAAACAAACACCATCTGTGGGGCTCGCCGAGGGAAATCCTGGCCCCCTTGGCACCAATGGGAAGGCAGCCACATGTGTCCATGGGGCTGACATTTCTGACATCCATAGCCCTAGACAAGAACTTTCCTCTGCTCCTCATCTCTGCCTATCCGCACAGTTGAGTCAGGACCTGGCATTTTGCAAGCAGATTTAAATTCAGATTTTATTAAAGAAAAGTTGGGTCCCATCAAAGCAGACTGCCTAGCCTGACCCAGGTGGGACTGCCTTGTAGCTGGAAGAAGGCAAGAAGGCTGTTTTTTGGTTGGCTTTGTCTTGGATGTATCCACCCTACCAAGGGCTTTGGGCATTTTCCAGCCACGCTGAAATCCCTCAAATCCCAGGACTAATGGGGATCTTTGGTCTTGTTTGATCTGCTTAGAGAAAGAGTTCTGGGAGGGCAGCTGAGAGAGGTTGCAAATTATTCCCTGTTCAAACCTTTTTTCCTTTGGAAGTTAAAACTCTGGGGGGGCACCACTTGGTAGGGAGGGTCTTTGCCATCCATTGGTGCACTCCAGCACTGGAGCAGGGGAGCATCAGCAGTCACTGCAGCAAAGGTGTGAACGTGGTCCCTGGCTGGGCACAGGGTTTTCTCGTGCTTTGCTGTTCTCTGTTACTTGTCTTTCTGCAGGAAATCCCTTTTCTGGTCAAATCAGGATGGTAATTTAAATTTTGTAAAATCGCCCACTGTTTTGACCCATGTGGGCATTGACAGAGATCCCCTGCTGGGCGCTGGGCCCAGCGGATGCGGGTGGAAATTACCTGTCACCTCTGTTGCTTTTCCACTTGTGCTTCTGCAGCGCCGGGTCCAGAGCTTGTGCTCTGACCAAATCTTTTGTACAAGTGCCCTTTGGATTTAGCAATTCACACGGTGAAAGCAGAACCAATGAACCACAGGCTTCTCTGCTGCTGCCTTTAATTAAAAATGCCATGTCTAACACCAGCAGATGTTCCTGCTATCAAGACTCGAGGAATAATTTAATGCCGTGTAATGCAATGCTGACTGTGCTGCTTAGTCTGAAAGTGTTATAGACTTTTTTATTATTATCATTATTATTATTATTATTATTATTATTATTATTATTATTATTATTATTATTTCCTTTTGGGGATCAAATCCCTCAATATTTGAAATCTTAAAACTTGGTAGTCTAACAGCCCTAATCAATTACTGCACTGAATGACTTTAGCAGCTCCGTGTCTGCCAACCCAGCGCCGCAGCCCACGACGCCTCTGCGACCGTGGTGAGTTCACAGGGCTTTGGGTGTGGAGCAAAATTGGCCCCAGAGTGGTGGCCTGAGGAACAAACTAAGCCTGTTAAAGCCTTTGATTCAGACATTTGGGGAGAGAGGGAATTCAAAGATGAGCCTGAGACTCCTCCAATTTTTTCTTCAGTCTTCTGATGAAGAGGATCCATCCTGTTGCTTGCTGTGGGTGCTCAGCACATCGAGCTGAGCACCCTTTCCTGGCAGGGTGCAGTGGTTTCAGGATGTGATCTGTATTCAGGTGGATGAGAGCAGAGGGATCCCTCTTCACAGAGCTTTGGCTCTTTTACCCCTGGGAAAACCACTGATTTACAAAACTCAATGGAACTGCTTCCCTCTGCATGCTCCTTCCTGTTACACGATGAATCAAGTAATAATTGTATATTTGTTGAGAAACAGCTGGGGAACTTCACTAAATGAATAAAATATCAGGTAGCGGTGTATTTCCATAAAAGGGTCTTTACCAGATGGGCAATGCTTTGAAACGAAGCATGAGGTAGACGAGGATTTTTTACCTCCCTCGTCAGCCAGGGAGCTGAGCCATCCTTCAGTGCGGGTTTGGCTCCGGAGCTCGGCATTGTTTGGAAATCACATTTCCAGTCCAACACGGCAAGGATGAGCATTGCCTTGGCGGGGTATGGAGCCGCTGATTCAGGCACGCACCAAACGCCGCTGCCTCACTATATCACAGCACTGCTGAAACCCTTGTACTGGCTTCCTGTCATGCAACAAATTTATTTTAAAGTGTGCGGGCCTTATACTGCCTGGAATGGCTTTACTTGTACTTTAAATACTGCATAAACCAAATTCAGAGATATATTTCTTGCTTTCCTCTGTTCCCTGCATCACTTTTTTTTGCTTCTGACTGTCCAATTGGTTGCAGTAATTCACTGCTGAAGAAGACATTTCTTAGATTTCCAAGAGCGCCAGCTCCTTAACCTTTATAAAATTAAGGAGAATGAATCATTCGTGACTTTTACATCTTTCTTGAACGTGAGTATTTGTTAGATGCAGGCTGCCCCGGGCAGTGCTTTGCCTCAGTTTAACTTAGTCGTAAATGTTTGTAAATTCCCACATAATGTCTCAGCACAATGGAAACTATGCGAGCATCTGTGGATTTATTGAGAGAGACACTAAACATATTTCAGCTGGAGGAAAGGAAGAAGAGGCACTTATCTGGTTTACTGTCCTATACAGTATATATCGGCATCTCATATTTTGTGAACATAAACGCCAGGCTGACTCAAGAGATCTATGGATCAAGTGTTGTTTGTAACCTGCTCCAAATGCTTCAAATTGCGTTAAAGTTTCATCTCAGTAGTGAGGCCTTTTGCCATCTTTCAGGATCCCTGGTGCATCAGGAGATGCTGGGAGCTGGGTTTTTGGAGCACAGGATGAGCACATAAGAGCTAAGTAAGAGGGTTAAGGTTGCACGTGGCAACTCTTCATTTCTAAGGGAAAAATGACAGGCTTAGCTTATTTTTTGCGTTTATCCTGGTTTTGGCAATGTGAGGGAGCAGGTCCCTGTCCCAGCTCCATCCCCTGCAGCCCAAGGAAAGGAGTGGGGGTGCCTTGTCCAGCTGTGTCCCTCACTGTCATCCCCGTCCTGCGTCCAGCCGTGTTGGTGCACGCACACAGGATGGGAAGAGGCACCATGGGACGTGCCAGTCCCCCGGCTTGCAGGGCTTGGGGACAAGCTTCTCTTCGGGCAGCACAGGCCCAGGGCACCTGTGCCTGCCCCCCTCCCTCCCCCAGGACAGGCAAGGAGGATGCTGTGCCCTGAAGCACCTCCCTGCAGTCAGACCCTGTCAGACACACATCCGATCCCGCCTGCTGCCCGCGAGCATCCGACACCTCCCCGTGTCCCTTACAAGGTGTGCTTTGTAACACAAAGTGGTTTTCGTTGCACGTCCACGCTCGCCTCCGTAGCTGCTGTACTTTCCCCAGCGCCGCTTCCCTGGCGGATCCGCGCCGCCGGGGGTGCCGGGCTGTCGGCAGAGAGGACAGCGCGCCGTGTTATTAACGCAGCGGGGTTCCCTGAGCACCAGAGAACAACAGCCCATTGCAGAGACACAGCCACACTTTTCACAGCTGGATCCGGGCGCGCTGATGCAGCTCCTGCGCTGTCGATGGCAGCAAACAGCCCGGCTCTCTGCGCCGGGGAAACGAGGCGTGTGAGGATCGGGGTGCCGGCATCCATCCCGCCCCGGCCCTGATTCTGTGAGGATGGTGTCACCTGCAAAGGCTGCTGTTCGACCTTTCAGCCCCTCCGTGGACTCCTCTCTCACGGACAGGGACTGGGAGTTATCGTGAATGCAGAGAGCACGATGCTGCTTCATCCTGTGATGTGTCAGCTTGCCCCAGACGACAGCAGCAAACGTTCTCAGATCCTAAGAGCTGAGAGATTTCACAATTCCACATCCTGTGTGGAGCTCACTTCCCTGCACCTCTGGCTCATATTAATAAAAAAGATAAATATTAAGCCTTCCATAAATAAAGCAAAAAAAAAAAATTATAAAATTCACAATTTAAACGAACATCCTGGTGTTCAGGAGCCACAGAGGGAACAAGCTACGTAAGCAGAGGAGTGTGACACTTGAAAACTGGAGAACCTCCTTCTTTGAAGACATTAATAACTTATTAAGAAATACTTTCAGCCCTTATTTAACACCCATTTAAGTAGAACTCCTTCTGTCTAGATAAGGTAAGGCTGGGACACCCCTCTGATGTCTGTTTTCTACTACTATTGCCAACCAAATTTTGCAGCTCCATGCTGCCATGTTGTTTTATGATGAAGTTCCCTCAAAGAATAACTCGCTCGCTTTAATCATGTTTTCTCCGAGATTTATGGCTTGATGCTTATTCACTGGCGGAGCTTCTCCACGTGAAATGTCAGTAAGCCCGTTATAAATTGCTCCTGGCATTCCTGCTCTATCTTTTACTTGGCCAGGAGTATTTCTACCTGAAAGTGATAAATTCCTGCTAGAACTGCTTTATGTGCTCCAGTAATTACGCTGCAGAGGGATGGTGGGGGCTGCGTCTCTGTGGAGGTACCACCTGAAAAACAGCAACCTGCAAAAGTGGGAGATTGGGCTGAAGCCTGGGGTGCTGCAAGACACACAGGCTGAGGGAAAATCCACCCTGGAGACCCAAAATAATGGTGACTGGTGAGGTATCTCTGTCAGAGGAAGCTGAGGAATGGGCAGAAGAGAGAGAGAAAAATGAAATGTTTAAAGTCAGGGTGGAAAGGCATTGGCATGGAGCAGGTACCGTGCCTGGGCTGGGTGCCAGACGTGAGGGGTGGGTGCCCTCAGCATGACAATGCCATGTCCACCCACCTGTCTCAGGCCCCGTTTGGGTAGGGGATATTTATGCAGTGTTAGACATGTTTGTTAGAGATACACAAACACTGGAAAGACGTATGTAGGAGCATCAGATTTGGGTACGTGATCGATTTGGATGCTGTTGTGCTATCGAGATGGGCCAAGACCAACAGCGTGAGGTTCAACAAGGCCAAGTGGGTCCAGCACTTTGGCCATAGTAACACCTAGGCTGGGGCAGAGGGCTGGAAAGCTGGGAAAGGCCCTGAGGGTGCCGGTGGCAGTGACTGAATATGAGCCCAGGTAGGCAAGAAGGCCAGTGGCACCTGGCCTGTATCAGGAACTGTATGGCCACAGGACCAGGGAAGTGATTCTTTCCCTGTGCTGGGCACTGGTGAGGCCACACCTCAAGTGTTGTGTCCAGTTCTGGGCACTTCAGGACAAGACAGATATTGAGGGGCTGGAACAGGTCAAAAGAAGGGCAGTGGGTCTGGGGAAGGGTCTGGAGCACCAGGAGCAGCTGAGGGAGCTGGGGAGGCTCAAGCCTGAAGAAAAGGAGGCTCAGGGGGGACATTCAGGCTCTGCACAACTCCCTGACAGGAGGGGTCAGCCGGGGGAGGCGGGCTCTGCTCCCAGGGAACAAGGGACAGGACGAGAGGAAATGGCTTCAAGCTGCACCAGGGGAGGTTCAGGCTGGACATCAGGAAGAATTTCTTCACATGATTAGACATTGGAAGGGGCTGCCCAGGGAGATGGTGGAGTTGCTGTCCCTGGAGGTGTTCAAGGAATGACTGGATGTGGCTCTCAGTGCTCTGCTCTGGTTTTACACAGTGGGGATCAGTCACAAGTTGAACTCGATGGTCTCACAGGTCTTTTCCACCTGTGTGGAAAATCACGCTGTGAAAAGCCAGTGCCCATAAAGGAGACAGGGAGTCCTGCAACTTTATTCGAATAAAGGGAGAGAGTCCACTGGGGCATACCCGTGTGGGGTTTCTCTCTCGAGGTTTTGGAGCACACAGCCTCCTTTCATCCTAAACTCCTGGCCGCAAGTTGCCCTCTTCCTTTCCCCATCGGCTGAGCTACTAGGAACGTACAGCCTTTCCAAAGAGCCTACTACATATTCCCCCTTGAACATGAATGGTCATTTGCCCCTAAAGTTCAGAAGTTCAGACGCTCTGGGTTCTGTAGTAGACTTGTGCGGACCCATTTCTCCTATCACTCTAAAGTTCAGAAGTTTAAACTATCTGAGTTCTGTAACAAACTTGCGCAGTTTGATGTTTGTACAGACAAAAAGACCCATTTTTCCTCAAGACTCCCAAGCCATTTTTTCAGACCTAGTCGTTCCTGAAGACGTTAACAGCCTATTTCTCCTATCATTACTGAAGACCCCCACCTATCGAGTCATATGTGAAGACGTTAGCACCCATTTTTCCTATCACACCCTAACTGGCTCCATATTTCTGGGATCTCCGCCCCGAATTTCGCCCAGCCCGCCATTTCCCCAGCCCGCCCCACTCCCGGAGCGCGGGAAACGCTCAGGGCAGGGAGCGCGCGCGCGATTCTCGCGCCTGCGCAGTGGCGGCGGGCGGGGGATTCGGAGCGGCGGCGGGAAGCGCTGAGAAGCTGCTGAGGGAAGCGATGAGGGAGGCGCTGCGCGGACGCTCGGGCAACCAGCCGGCCCCGGGCAGCCCCCTCCGCCCCGCCGCCACCTCCATGGCGCCCCCCGGGCACCCCTGGTCCCACACCCGTGCCGCGCTGGGGCGGCTGGAGAGGGCGCTGAGCTGCTCCCGCTGGTAATGGATGTCCTCCTTCCCCCTTCCCCCCCCCCCACGGCTCCTGCTGTGTGGCCGCGCGTGTTAAAAGTGCTGCGTTTCTCCTTCCTCTGCCCACAGCGCCGGCGTCCTGCGGGAGCCCGTGTCCCTGGGGCAGTGCGAGCACGTCTTCTGCCTGTAAGTACCGGGGCTCGCCCGCCCGCCGCCCCCCTCGCCGCCGTGCTGTGGAGAAAGGACAGGGAAGTGGGCACCGGTGGTGCCGTCTGGCCCTCTGGAGGCTGAGGGGGGAGAGGAAAGCGGGAGCTGCTCTTCCCCTGTGGGTCTCCTGCCGGAATGCTGGTTTAGGCTTCAGGATGCTGGCCAGGTGTGAAGGGAACCCTCAGTCTGATGGAGGGAATTGTCCGTTTGTAGTGGGGTAGAATTCTAAAGCAACTTGCAGTTCTCATAATCCTCCTTTCTCTTTCTCCTCACATAAAGAAAAAAGAACAGCTTGCAAAGGTGTTTACTGTTATCAAGGGACTTTTCTTCTGCCCAGAGGGTTGGGTGGTGCTGGTTGGTTTGGCCTTCTACCAAGACTTTGCTCCTTCAGATCTGCCTCTGTATCTGTTCCTGTTTTCACGCGCATCCAAACACGTTGGGATAGGCAGGATTACCTCTGCTTAGAGTTGGTCAAATAATCTGAGTGCTTCAAAAAACTGACTTAAATTAGAAACATTCTGCCAACAAGGCACCTCGGAGGGGGTGGTGGTCACGTTGCCTGTCTTAGGACAACTCACTGCATCGTCAATACAGGCAGAGAGTGAAGTGTTTGTGCCCCAGAACCGCATTTGGGTGAGGTGGTGGAACCTTTTGGCTGCCCTGTGTGCCACTGCTCTTCACGGCACGCGCATGCAAACATGGGGAATTAAAAGGTCCGCTGTGTATCTTAAACAGTTTCTCTGCCCGGCACAGGTGTAAGCAGTCTGATAAAATCCTACCTTTGTTAGGGTGGAGAGGAGGGATACTTTCTAACCTCTGCTTGTAAGCCAGCATAGATAGTCAGCTTTGCTTCCTGTTAATCTACAGTCACTATGTCAATAAAAGCTGAGGAAACCCTCCCTCACTCATGGATGTGTATCCACTCCCTGTCTTCAGCTGCACTCTTCTAATAGGAATTTACAGTGTTGAAGGCCTGAAGGGTAAAATACAAGAATACTTCCTTGCTTTTTATTAAGGAGTAACTGATTATGGGACAGATGCCCTCAGCATCTCTTCCCCCAGTATGGATGTATTTAAAGATGCTCAAATGATTAATTTCTCTCCAGACACGTGTGTTCTTTACCAGCTGTGACCATTAATTGCTGTAGAAGATTCTTGAAGAGGGACCTTTTACAAAGGCACGTAGGGACAGGACAAGGGGGAATGGCTTCACACTGAAAGAGAATAGGTTTACATTGGATATTAGGAAGAAATTCTCCCCTGTGAGGGTGATGAGGCCCTGGCACAGGTTGTCCAGAGAAGCTGTGGCTGCCCCATCCCTGGAAGTGTCCAAGGCCAGGCTGGACAGGTCTTGGAGCAACCTGGGATAGTGGAAGGTGTCCCTGCCCACGGCAGGGGGTGGAATGAGATGGGCTTTAATGTCCCTTCCCACCTGAACCGTCCTATGATCCTGCTGTCTAAAGCAGTTTTTAAAATTATTTGATTTGTTTATACAACCTGTCTGCAGATTATTTTGTAAAATTACCCACAGAAACTTGTAAAAATTATTTATAAATATGAACATGTGATAATTGAACATGTAATAAATGTAATTGTTTAGGTGTTGGGCATCTAAGGCCTTGCGGTTTTATTTTGGATAATCCTCGGTTTATTCTAGGTGATAGATTTCGAACACCCACTGTTTGTTGAAGTTTTGTGGGTTTTTTTAAGAAAAAAAATTCCAAACATCAAGAAGACAATGCAGTTTGTATTGATGAGGCTGGAAAGAATAGCTAACAGGAGACCTAAGCACTCATTAGCAGCTATTTCTTGCTCCAGAAAAAGGAGTTAATTTGCTATTATCTGAGTTGTTGTTGTGCCTGATCTTTTCTCTTTTGTATGCCTGACCTTTTAACAGCAATTTCATCTGTCCTTCGATGACTGAGTCTGGGGCAGTGGCTATTTTTTAAAATAAACCTAAGGAAATGTAGATTAATTTGTTTAGAAGCAAATTAGGTAGGGCATGGATCCAGTCTGCAGTACTCTGATGTGAACTGATTCTGGTCCCCTGCTGAAGACAGACATTTATTAACACACCTGGGACGGGTTGGGGCGAATGGCTGGAGCAGGCATGAACTGCAGTAGTGAGGTCACATATAAAATAACTGGTTCTCCCTCACCGTGGTTTTGTTATGGACAGGGATATTTATCAAGATCAGTTTCTGCAGTTTTATTGGAGTAGCTATGCTAGGTTACTTGCAGTCATTATCAGTTGACTACAAAACCCCAACAGCTACACGTAATTAAGAGATATTGTGGAATAAAAGTCATTCTGCATTTCCTTTGCACTGCCATTTACAAGGGTGGGAAACCTGAGGCCAGCTTCCCTAGAGGAGACCTGGTTGGCCCTTCCCTTTGTTCCAAGTGATTTGTCAATGTCGTCTAGAATATGTTGGAGCCAAGAGCTGTGCTTCAGTCTCCCAAACACAGCAGTGCCTCAGCCACGAGGGCCTTTGCCTGTTTAAAGCACAAAACACACCCAGCAGCAATTTTTACATGAGTAGTGGTACGGTAACTGAGACTTTTGAAATTAATTCAATCTTGGCTATGTGAAACTATAACCTATACTTAATAGGATAGATTGGAGATGAGACATAACAATGGCCCTTGAATGCTGCGGTTCAGGTGGTAAATAGTAAGGTCTTCTCACTGGCCTAATCAGAAAATTAAAAGATTTTAGGCTGGTCTGGGGAGAGTAGTATTACTGAGTAAATCTGTTTTCCCACTCATCCCACCATAATCATCTGACATAAATGCTCTGAAAGACAATAATGATAAAATACTCTGAGCACCTAGAGATCTTCATGGGACTTCATACAGAGAAGTGTTCACACAGGTGAAACTGCTTCACAGCATCAAGCAAATGTTAACTAGGAAAAAGCAGAAATGATAGTTTACTATGGGTTGGCTTTCTGGCACTTGTTTAAAAGTGGAAGGCTGCAGAGTAGCAGATGTAAAGGAATGTGTAGTTTTAACTATTTGAGCCTAATTGTTATCTGGAGTCAAACAGCAGTGGAGCTTTTGAAAATTCAGGTCAGCTTGTGAGTGGAAGTCACGAGGCACCCTGTTTTTCGTGACAGTGTCCTGACAAGGCTCTGGAAGTGGGTTGCTTAATTATGTTCAGCTTGTCACTTGCCATGATAAATATGTCCTGTCCTGCATTTGTGACTATCTCGTGTGGGCTTTACAACAGCGATTTGTCAATGCTGAAATAAGAGATTCTCGCTGAGCGCTTGGCTGTGAAACGGTTGATGGCAGGTACAGTAGATAACTTATAGATAACTTATACCGGATAATGGGTTTTCAATTTGCCTTTCAGATCCTGTGTGGGTGACTGTGTTGGCACCGAGTGTCCCGTGTGCCACATGCCAGCCTGGGTGCAGGATGCACAGATCAACCGGCAGCTGGATAACATGATCCAGCTCTGCAGCAAGCTGCGGCAGCTCCTGGGCGCCGACGGCTCAGGTGAGACTCACCCGGGTCCCTGGTGGCTGCAGAGTTCGGGCTGCTCCATTTCATCTCTCAGGCTTTACAGGGAATGAGCAGTGCAGCCCTGCTTAAAATTCTGAGAGGCTGTTCCAAATCATGTTTGGAAAATTTGATTTGAAGAGAACTGTCTGTATGGATTGCTCGTTCTTTGAATCTGTTTTACTAAAAAATCCGCATGAGCGGGTTAGTCCATAATTCATTAGAATCTGTCTTCCAAAATTATATAAAAGTGGGAGAGATTGCCAAGTCACGTGGCACAAACCAGGGGGACAGGTTGTCATATCTTATGGGAGCCCCAGTGTGTAATGTTCTGCATTGTATTAGGGGGGCCCTATTAAAGAATTAATGCATAGCTTCTCCTGCCTCTTGGGTTTCTGTGCACTGAGTCGTGCCTGCTGTCCCAGGAATTTTCAGTCTAGGGTTTTTGCACGTGGGAAAAATTATCTATGTTCCTTGCCTAAAAGGGGAAGGAAGCAAGTCTTAACTCATTTATTTTCTGGTCCCTAACAATCAGCTAGTCTGCTGCAGTGAAGTTTTGTCATTGCTGATGGTGCTAGAAGATTGCAGAGAACATACTCTGGGAATTCATCTCTATCAAATTTTAGGCTGTTTGTCAAAGTAGGAAAAACTGTAGTGAAATAAGCGTAGGTGATTGTGTGTTTCTTCTGCAAGCTCAGAGAGGTGCATTTATGTAATACCAAGTTTTCTAAAACATTCATTTAGTTGTCAGATACAGAATAGGTAACTCTTCCTTCATTGTTGCTTCCTAATACGCTTGTCTAAATTAAAGATTCTTTTTCTATGTCTAATCCCATCAGCACCTTCATTCATTTATGGAATAGCTCTTTATTGACACCAAAATGCATTTTAAGTGAAGAGGCTGGAAGCCCATGTCCAAGTGTAAAGGAATACATTTTATGGTGATTCAGTCTTCTGGAGCATAGAAAACAGATGATGGCTTAAATAGGATTTCAGGGAAGCATTTTAGGTGATGAAGGCTTTTAAAAGCACACTCAGAAGAGAATCATTCTGAGAGGAGCTATTTGTGATGCTATAAATAAAGCATTTAAAATACAACATGGGAGCATTATTGATACTGTTTAGATGCTTTGGAGAACTCTTAGAGATGGATTAACTCTTAAAAATTTGTCTGATATTTAACTGTACTAAAAATTAAATAAAACATTTAATCCCATAGTTCTTCTGAAATAAAGTCTTCATGGTGTGGCTAGGCTGCAGAACTAAACAAGGTTCTTTTTATCATCCCTTGTTCTGACTTAAAAGCAGACACAAAATTGAAGTTTACAAGAGTGTTTTATATTAAATAATGTGGGAGATGCCTTTCTGTCACTTGTAATCTTTGCAGTGTGCTCAGGATTAATACAGTGGCCTTTTGGATGTTTGATACTGAGGTTAGGAGAAAAACTTCCCGAGCTGGTAAGAGTTCACTGTCAGGAATGACTTGAATTCATAAGTAAATGAGCACACCTCTAAGAACAACCAACTATGTGTTGAAAGAAAAATATGTATGGTTGAAGATCATAGGATATTGTAGCTTCAGAGATTTTGAGAGCAAATTCTTCAGAATGTTTTGTCCCTCATCTCCTGCAAATCCGTCACCTCCCATAGATGTCTGGATACATTAAGTTCTGCCTTGAACTTACTGTATCCAAAGTGAAATATGGTTCTCTTCTCTTGTTAAGGACTTGCTTTCATGTTCTTACAGCACTCTACTTCTGTCAACAGTATTTTCTTCTCTTTTGTGTTAGATGGTCAGAAATTGTACTTTATGTTCCAGTAATGGACATAGACCAAAAAAATCAATCTTTCAGTGCAGGAAAGGAAGAGAAGCAGTTGAAAAAAAGAATATTTCCATGTGTTTGTTTTATGTCCCTTTTGTGTATTTGCTGTGCATGCCTTGTTTTGAGACAGTTGTGGCTTCTCCTAAGTCTTCTGTTTGAGATCCTTGTTGAAACTGAAATTTCTAAGTGCATCCTACTACTCATTTTTTTAGTCTCTGACAGAGCTAGTGCATGCAGTAAGTTGTTTTTCTTTAAAAAACCCCACAGTACTGCTGTGACTGAAAAGGATAGGGTTAAGCTCACACTGAATATTTAAAATACAAAATCCCTGTACCCTGAGGTTCCGTAGTAGACATGAGAGGGATCTCACTTTGTATTCCATTGGGATAAGAATAGCTTTTTCCAAACAGCATGTGCATTGTAAGAAGCAGCAGCAAATAATTCAGGAAAGACTGCACAAAATAGCTAATACTTACCTTTTAAATTGAAGGAAACACAGCAAATGGCACTCCTAGGGTGACTGAAAATGAATTGACAAACAGCAAACCTGAAACTGGCTAGAAAATGCAAATTATAGGTGGAAAAATTCAAGCTATAAGTAGGAAATACTGAACCTCCAAATTAATTCACTTGTTAGAGGTTTTATATACTAAGTCCATGGCAAGGTGAGGAGAGCTGCCTGACCACCTCCTGCCCTGTGCTGTACCTTTCCAAGGGTGATGGGAAGCTGGCTGGCAGGCATGACAGATGGGATATCTGCAGCTCAAACTCTTTAGCTCTAATGTTGCAGTCCAAGACATCTTGCAAACTGATGATGGGGTTCACGGGTGGGTAATTATTAAGAACTTGTTGAATCATGGGCATAGTGTATATAAAACATGAGAGATGTTGATTTACAGTGATGATTTTGAAAGGGAAGTTCTAAATACCTAGGGAGACTTTTCTGTGTAATGTTCTTTAAAAAGAAGAGGTTGTTGTAAATTTTCAGAACCGTCACCAACCATTTATAGTCAATTTTACCTTATTCTTTGTAGAAATCTGCTTCACTCTTAACACATCGAACAGAAAGTCTTCCTCCATTCTCATGCAGAGCTGCACCTTGCAGGTGTTGGTCAAAGCTTCCTAAGCTCATGCTGATGCTGGTGGACAGTCAGAGAGATCAACTTTCAATCAGCCTTTATAGTATCATGACTTAGTTTCACATTTACTGCACAGAAAGATGCTGAGCTGCTGTTGTAACAGATTACATTGCATTTCATGGATGCCATGACATTTTTTGTAATATCTAAAGATGACGTTTTGAATAGCTGAAATTTCTCCCTTTCCCCCTCAGTGTTGAATTCTTAACTTGCAAAATAATCGTTCTTCAGTGAAGGCACTAATGTTGCACAGATGGTACCAAAGCTCTTCCCTTTGATTTTTAATAAGAGACTAGTTTGTCAAAGAGATTTCTCAACTTCTGTTCTGAAACCCGTAATAGAGAGTAATTTGAAAGGCACACAATGTGCATCATTATATTCCTTTGATGCAGATTAATGATAGCTAAACCACATTTTCTAATTGCTCCTTTTTTTTCCCCTGCACTAGCCTGCTATTGCACTACAGCAGAACTTGGAGATGGAGCTCTAGTTGCAAGGCACTGGCTGTCTCCTAGTTTTTTTGTGTACTTTCAACCCTTTTGACATTTAAGAAATCCAGCTCTATTAAACGTCAGCATTGAGAAACTTGTGCTTATTATGTGCAAGTAACTCTAATTTAGAAATAATTCAGTTACTGTATTGTGTATCTGAATGTTATGTTTAATAGGTAATGGAGACTAAATTTATTGCATTTATTATAGGCTGATTCTAAACTGTTATTGTGGATGCTCTTTATGCTATTGCAGATGCTTAAAATCTAGGATTAGTAAGGCATGTTCTACTGATTTACCTTGTCTAAATGCATCTCTAAAAATTTTGGGAGGACACTTATGTATTAGAAAGATAATGAAATCAAAATCATAATAGT
Source organism: Rhagologus leucostigma (assembly GCA_013397725.1). Lineage (NCBI taxonomy): Eukaryota > Metazoa > Chordata > Aves > Passeriformes > Rhagologus > Rhagologus leucostigma. The sequence continues at coordinate 1,360,205 of VZTD01010884.1, read as the reverse complement.
AATTTTTTTCAATCCTGTTGAGATCCAATCTCTGGCTTGAAACTTGGAGACAGCAGAGAATTCATTGGGATTGATTTTATTGTGAACAATTTGCTCTGAAGGTAATTTATCTGAATGAACTTAGCCACCAGGTAATATCCTCTTTATCTAAATTAACATTTGCATGTTAAACCATAAGAACTTCCTTTCAGCTTCTTGGCACTGGGTCTCCCCTCTTTCTCCCTCTCACAGCTCTGGGTCCATCAAAAGATTCAATTTTCAGGGAAGGTAGATTGGCCATTTGTCCAAGTTACTTTTGCTTCCTACCTTGTACACTTTGGAAATGGAGGAAGGGGGTAGGAGAGTCTTAAGAAAAACCAGACAATGCAGTTTCCTCCCCAGCAGGCTGTGGAGATGCTCTGGGTGTGCAGGGCTGGCCACTGGATGGGGTCTCTTTGTCAGGTTATGGGGATCTTCTAATCGTGTCCTTGAGTGCCTCCCTGTTCTAAAAAGTGCACCAAACTCTTTTTACACCTCAAGTCGTTGCAAGTGATGGACAGTAATCCTGGGAAAGTAGTATTTGTCATGTTGTTGCACTTTCAGCAGGCTTTTAATAACCTGACTAGTAAGTCCCTGCGTAGCAACCGGTAATGAACAGATCAGTTTAGGAAGCCTGGTGGTGGATTTTTCGCAGGCTTTCCTGCTGCCAGAAGTGGTACATCCAGTGTAAATGCTTCATTGTGTTATGCTGCTTTAGATCGTACTTCTGAAGGACAGTGCCTTTGATTGAATTTGTCACTTGGACTTTAAAGTCTTGCTGTGCTATACACATCAAAAAGAATTCCGGCCATCATAAAATTGTTGCACAAATTACTTCTGCAAGCCGATTTTATTCTTTCTCTTTACTTGGAGATGACTTGATAGTTTTAGCAAGGTAAATATTTTACAAGGAAATCTGCTAGTTTGTGTAAACACTGAAGGCAAGGCAAGTAAATAGTAACTCGTGTTTTATATTTTGCATCTGTTTGCAATCAAGCTCTTCCTTTTTTTAGATGTTATTGTCAGAATGAGATTGGATATGATCTCAAGGCTAGCTACTTCTGGGATTTCGGTCTCATTTTCAGTGCTTTTTTTCTTGTTTGCACCAACCCCAGCCTTAGAGGAAAACCAAATAGCTGCGGTTCTGTACTTGATGATTATCTTTAAATGCCTAAATGATTGATTACCTAGCCTCAAGCTGTATTCTTAACGACACTTTTGGTCTGATGGCTTACGTATTCCTCTAGCTAAATCTAATATGTAACATGATTTAATTCGAGGGGTAACTAGGGTAATTGAAATCAAGAGTAAGGAAACATTTAACTTTGCAATATTGCTTTAAAAGAAAACGGTGAATGTCTGCTTTAGTGTTGAATTACTAGCTACACAGCTCCCTTTAAAGTGGAGTTTCAAATCAATTTTTTTGTGACTAAGGGATTGGAACCAGTGTGTTCGCTGCTGAGAATTTATCCCAGCTTGCTGTGAAAAACGGGCTGTAGTTACTAACACCAAAAATAAAAGAGAAGGTATGGAGAAAATAAATTATCCATAGAAAGTTAATGCACTGAAGTGAAAGTGATAGATTGTGGCAGTGAGTGTCTGTCACTTTAATAATTGAGACTTTGTATGGTTTATTTCAAGAATGCTTAAAACCCTCCCCTCCCTTCTAGTCTTGGTCTTAGTGCTGCTTCAAAAAAAACAAAACAAAACCAAAATTCGTACTGGTTTTGTATTCGATTGCTATATATCACCAAGACTTTTGTGCATGGTAGTCCCTGGGGTTTGAGGCAACAGGAAGAATGAGTTGTGCATTTACTTTGGAGGACTTGTCCAAATAACCTAAAATAACTTGGGTTCCCATGAAGGAATTGGTAAAAAATCTGTTATAGTTCTTTTGTGTCAAAAAAACCTGTCAAATTAAATTAGTGTCTAACTTTGAGGTCCGTTTACACTCCTTAATTTATTCTTAAGTTGTTGAGGACAGTATTTATAGTCCTTGTTCTCAACTGTTACTTCATGTGCTGGGAGTACAGGATATTCCTCCGTCATCTTGGTCATTGATTTGTAATGTGCTGTATGATGTGATTTATAAAATTGCTCCACTGCGTATTTTTAAAGAAATGTTTGAGATCATCAAAATGCTTAACTTCCTTGAAATTATTTACTACCCAGGGGTAAAGGATCAAATGACAGGACACAATTGCTTACAGATTTTCTATATATTCCTCTGATTCATCTGCTATATCTGTGGAATCAGTCAAAATTTCTCAGCAATGTTCAACATTTTTATAAGGATATTATTCTTGCTTGCTTACAGCTATTCTTCCGTTTCATCTTCGGATGAACTGTAATATCTCTTTAGAAGATTGTTTCTGTGCTCTTTTGTGTGTGCACATGCCTCTTTGTTAAACCTCTTTCCAAGGAAAACTCAGTGAGAGAACCAACTTCTGTCCTTTTCTGACCTGGCCAGAACTCTTCTGTGCATGTGCTGTGTTGTGAACCCAGACTGCTGAGGAATTTCTCTGCCAGGATGTTCACTTGCCTGATGGATAGCTGTAGCTGCACTGGGATCTCTGAGCTCCAGAGTGGCATGTGACCTTGCCAGGGCTTTTAAAGTCACTGTGTGTGTGTCTTCTCAGAAGGAGTGAAGGCACTCACAGATTGTATTTAGTAACACTTCATCAGTTACTGCAGTTGTTGTTAGATTTTGGGTTTTTTGCTTTGTGAGGTTCTGAAGAGTACTCCATAATTATTTTTACTCTTCCCTGATGCACTTAGATTCAGCAGAAGATACATCCACACCGACTGACTCAGACTTCGGAAAAAAGACCAAGAAGGAACAGATAAAAATGTGGTTCAGCCCAAGAAGCAGGAAGATTCGATGCGTCGTGAAGAGGAGTGAGGCTGAGACTAAAAGCAATGACCTTGGTCAAGACACACCTTCAGTTTATGATTTCTTTCCTTCCCCTCCTCACGAAAAGCCCTCCAAGCCGACAAAAAGACCAACCCAGAGACAGATGAAGAAGATGAAGAAGAAACATCTAGCAGACGTTAACAAAGAGTGGAGCTTAGAGAAACCTGAGCAGAAAGGAGTCGAGGAGAAGACTCCCAAGGAAAAGTGTGTGACCATCTGCAGTCAGCCAGTAGTGCTGTGCACTCCAGAACCAGGGAGTCCTGAAGAAAGACCTCAGCAGGAGTCTGTAAAGGAAGCTGACTCCAGCAAAAATACAGAAAATGTGGAAATTTTACCGCAGGCAGAATCCCCAGAGAAGAAAGATAACGGTGGGATTGTGTGCTCTGCACGAGATAGCAAGGAAAAAAATTGTGCTGCGGAGACATCACTGTCAACAGAAAATGAAGTTATGCCTTTGAAACGTGGAAGGGAGCAATCCATACTTCAGGGTACTCCTCAGTCTAAAAGAGCAAGAAGTGAGAGGGGCATTCTTAGGAAGTTGGGCAGGCAGGCCCATGGCTTAGAGGAGTCACTGCAGGGCTCCTCCATCTCCCCAGTGACTGAACACCAGACATCAATTCAGATTTCTTCCTCTGCATCCAAACTCACTGACACTGGAATGAAGACAAGAAGATCTGCGGCTCTTCAAGTGATGAACAGTCCTCCACTTTCAGAACCTCCTTCTACCCCATCCACTTCTAAGACTTGCAGCCAAGTAGTGACACCGCTCAGTCCTTTTGTGTTGAAATCCCCTGGTGGCAACACAATTGCCAGAAGAAATTACAAGGGAGAGACTTTGCTCCACGTTGCTTCCATCAAGGTAGGACCATCATCTTCTAGTTCAGCTTTAAACAGAGGTTTACAAAGCCAATATTTTTTTGAAAGTATTCTGGAAACCAGTTACTTCAGAACATCATATTTCGGGGAGGGAAAGCTCATTTTGCGATCTTTTTCTTCTAGGTTTGTTGGGAAGTTTCCAACCTGATTGTCTGATTTCAGAAAGAAATGTTGGAATGATCAAAGATGATTATACTTGGAAACTCAATGCATTACAGTGTCAGTTATACCTGTGAGTTCTAGGAAGTGATAAGCACTTAAATGTTTTGGCCTTGTGTGCCAGAAAGCTGTCTCTGATTTGTGATAAGGAGTTTTTAGGAAGTATTTCAGATCTCACTGAGTGATCTTGACCGGTTCAGTATGAGCTGGTAACTCAGCCAGGACAAGATCTGAGTTACCTACATAACGATAACTCTGTGAAACATGGGTTAACTATTATGTAAGCTTTGAGATCCACCACCTGATGCAAGTGTTGGCTCAAAGGGAATGAGGTGCTTCACCCTGTGATTCCCATGCTGAGCCTCATGCTCTGGGACAGAGGGACAGAGTTGGGATGTTCTCAGTTTTATGTAATGTCAATGTTATTCTTGGAATGACACCTATCACCATTTATGCTGTTACTATCTTAACCAGTTCCTGCTGTGGTGGAACTTCATGGCTTTGCTCTTTGCAGGGGCCGTCCTTGCCCATTACTTTGTAAAAGCTGGGTGAAACATCCCACTCATCAGATGCACTCGTGGCGGCTCCCTTCTGAGAGGTCATTTCAAAGAGTTTGTACTCTGGCAATTTAAATGCACTTTGTGCTACATTATAAAATACAAATGCTGTGTGGTTAATAAACTGCCTATACTGGAAGAATTGATTCCTCTATAAGCACCTGACATTTATACAGCACTTGTTCTTGATAAATAACTGTGTCTTCTTTCAAAGGCATTCTAATAAGCCACTCCTGCTGCACGAGACCTTTTTAAATGGAAGTGTCAGCTGAGCTGAGTCGAGTTCAAATCTCATATTTGATGTCATTAATATGGAATTAGTGGGGAGAAAATGAAACACTGTCCTCACAGGACTCAAGAGCTTTGAAGGAGGGGTCTCCTGTTACCTCTTGTCACAAGTACCGCATATTCCTCTTTATTAAAACACTGTTTACAAATTACCCTTCTGTGATTTTCTGGGGATTTGTAATGAATACAGTCATGGCTGACTGGTTCTGATAAAAATGGATCTGCCTTGACAAGTTTTCACACAGGTATGGTTTCCAGAAATATGCCTGGTGCTTCTTTGGAAGGCAGATATTTCATCTAAGAAAACAGCATCCCTGCAGCTTGTTGAGACTTGGAGTATTGGCGTATTGGTGATATGCCAATAAGGTGGTTTTTCATTGCAAAGCATTTTGAAGATAAATGAGGAAAAATTAAACAGTTCATGGTGTAGACAGAAAGGATAAATAAGTTTTGATTATCAAAGTTCAGTGGTGTTGCTGGCACTCCTTACTGGCATTGGAACAGCCAAAAAAAAACTGACTTCCAGCTGGAGTGTGGGCAGTGGGATGGGCTTTCTCAGTCTTGTGTGTGAATTCCTTTCAGTGTTGTCTTCTGATGTTTATAATTATTGAGCTAAAGTGGGAAATGGCTTCTGTTCCTCATTAGTTCTGCTGTGTTTTTTATCCAGCAGCTCCATATTCATTGAGGTGCTCATTAGCAAATGCTTGTGTACCTAGGTAGGGCTTCAGGGTGATCCCAAAGTTTGCTTTGAAGTGGAACTAAAATAACATGAGGAAAGTGATCTCTTGGTTATGATCTTTTAACTTGCAGGAACCCTATATGGAACTGATAAACATATTTTCTCAAACTGGTCTTGAAAATACCTGGCTTTATGCTCTTTGTATATTCTCAATGTGGGGTTTAGATTTGTTGGTTTGGGGTTTTGATTTGGTTTGGTTTTTTTTCAAATTAGTTCTGTAATTTTTTTTCTGTTTCTGAAAGAAGCATTTCTCTTCCAGTTTTGTTTTATGGGCAATTTTTTTCGTGTTATTTTCATAGCCAGTAATGTTTTTTCATGTGTGTAAAGGGAAACAGACTTGTAGCTGCCACCATCCCCCAAAGTAAAATGAAGTCTAATTCTCTGGGACTTCATTAATTATAAAAATAAATCTGTATTATTTTCATTAGCTGTTAGGGTCTAATACCCAGAATTTAATTAAAGCTAATTGAATTCTCCCTTTTATCTTATTTAAAAGAGATCATAAACAACGTTAGCAGGCATGAAAAGTAAAAGTGTTGTGCTATTTCTAATGATTCTGAGGGATTGTCCCCATTTACTACTACTACTGGTTATTATTTTACTGAAATCAAAATGGTTCTCAAGAAAGGTTCTAGTGTGGATGAGCCTAATGCCAAGTTAAACTAACAAATGAAAATAAATGTGACTCTTCCTGTAGCAAACAGCAGTCATGTTTATCTTCACAGTCATTAAAGGTAAAAATCCCAATTAGTTAAAATACAAAATGTGACCTATTCAGCTCTGAATATTCTAAACTAGTGGGAAATTGCCCAGTCAACAGCCCTTCCACATGGGAGTTTTTTTACAGTAAGAGAACAAATTCTTCACGGGACCAGCTCTTCCATGGCAATGAAAGCACAGCTCCATTTAGCTAGTTTGTGCGGAGTTCTAAATCTGCTGTGGAGAGAAGAACCCCCCAGTTCCTTGGCACTGCATTTCAGGTCTGGGTAGTGCCTGTGCTTCTCCTGCTTTGCCAGGGGAGGTGATGGGGCAGAGCACGGCGGGATTGTGCCACTGTGGATTCCAGGGAGAGGGACAGTGAACTGCAACACATGAGGGTGACAGAGGATCTTGGCAGCAGCCGCACTGTTACAAGGAGTGGATGGGAAAGAGCTGGGAGAAGGCTTGTTATGCTTCAAGTTAAAAGGAAATAGGGAGTTGTCCCTGCTCTGAGGAAAGAAGAATTTGCCTCTGTGCAGAGCATCTTACTTGGTTTGAAGAGAGAGATGGTGTATCCGGACCAGTTTTGGTTACCTCCTGTTCCAGGGACCCTTTAGTTTTGACAGGTCATGACAGCTTTCCCTCCTTGCTGTCACTCTCGGGAGGGCTCACAGAAAGGCTTCACCCATGGCTAGCCTGCTGTGCTGGACTCTTCATGGTCATTATAATTAACACAGTAAAATAACTGTGAGATAATTCCTTCTGAGCCTGTGAGAGTGCTCCTTTTATTGCTTTATTACCAATTAACGACACATTAGGAAGGAGAGCAGAGACGATGTTGTGGTTTTGTGAGCATGTGATGGTCAGCATCACCATGGCTTTTAAATCTTGTTTTCAGGTGTCTGACCTATCAGCTCTGCACTTCCTTGCTTTTGGTACTGGATCTGTGTGTGTCATGGCTGAGAGATGGGCCACAGAAGAACATCTCCCCTCGTGGAGAAATGAGGTCAAGACAAATAGGAAATAGTGCAATGGTTTCAAATGCAGGACTTGAGAATAGGAAAACTGGCCATGAGTCAAAGCAATCCATCTTCCCAAGTGCTGATTTGGAAGCTTGGAAACAGATTACCATTTCTTTTTCGATAATGCTTGGTTGTTACTTGTCTTGTTTCTGAGGCAGGTTAACTTCTTGTATGTTTTCTCTCCATTAAAGGTTAAGCATAGCTTCTTGTATGTTTGTTATTAGGGAATGGTCTGCTGTGTACAGAATTAATTTGGAGGATTTTTAGGTGAGAAACTTGCAGGTTCCTGGAAAGAGTTCACAATTCCTATAAGCACTTTAATTCATATTTGTCTTCCTTGACCATTTATGAGTTGTAAATCTAGTTCACCCCCAGCTTAAAAAAGAAAATGTCATTGTGCCCGAAAGGGGTTTTTTTTGGTTCATTTATTTGACCTAAAGATCAAAGTTACTTGATTAAATTTGTAACTAAAGGAGGAGGTATTTGGTTGAAGGGGTACAGGTTTTTAGCTTCATCTTCGTGTACTGTCCTAATTCTTTGGATCTCTCTCTTTAACTGGTAAAATATTTTTTCTGGTAGAATATGTTTTCATTTATTTAGTAATTTGACTTTTTGGTGAAAAATGCCTTGATTAATGGAAACTGTAAAGGGCAAAATGGAAAAAAACCCCTGTAAAATAGGACTGAAAGGACACTTGCAGTTCTTAACCATATCTATTAAAATCAGGACTTGAGGGAAAAGGAAAAAAAAACCCAACAACTTGTGTAAGCCAAGTAGAGATGGTTTTCTGGGCTTGTGCCAGCCGTGGCTGCAGGAACTAAATTCTCATTGGGAGGAGGAAGTGCTTGTAAAGCCGAGTAAATACTCTTCTCTGTCTAAGCTACTGCCGGCTCCAGGGCTGCCAACAGATGGCCCCAGCGCCTTTCCCGATTCTCTGGTTTCCCGAGCTCCCGTGAGCTGCGGTGCCGAGGAAGAGCAAACCCGTGGCTTTGCTGTCTTGTCACTACAGCTGAGCTTTGTTATGAGCGTAAAGTGTCCTGAGCTTTGTTTGTTCCGAATGGATAATTCTGCATTCTGCAGTAGCTCCTGCCTCTTCAAGAGCTGAATGTAATCCTTCATTGACAATTAGATTTCAAAATAAACACTTCCCTGTGAATTCTTAATGGTAGGAGCATTTTTCTAGCCATTATTTGCCTTGTTCTCCCTTTCTGAAAAGGAGTGTTTCCACTTAACGTTTCCCCTCTGTTGCTGCAGACTTCTAAGAGGGTCTCTCCTTGTGTCACCTGGTCATATCTTCTTAGTGGAGACTGGTGATTTTCCTGCTGCATCAAGTAAACTCAAGGAACTAAATGTACAAAATTAATTTCAGCATTAGTCAAAGCACATCTTTATGCAGCATGTTGGAATTAGTCATTCCATACTAATAGGTGTAGTTTCTTCTGCTCTCTTGGGGAGGAAGGATGTGGAATTGCCATATTTGTGTCTGGGGTTTGCACCTTACATGGTCCTTACTCGTTTAGAGTTTAGCAAAGCATTTGTTAGCTTATAAATGTTAGTAATTCCATCAACTTTGATAGAAGTAGCCAAGGTAAAAAAAAAAACAAACCACTGTTTTTTTACCCTTGGGTCACAGTTGTTTGGCTTGACTTGTCATCTAAACCTGTTATCAGCCTCTGGAAGATCCAGTCAAAGCTCAGAAGCACTTATGGTTGGATATGATGATCTTCTAGGTCTTTTCCAACCAAGACTATTCCGTGGCTGTGGTCCTGCTTGCAGGAGGGACTTGCTAATGTGTCTGTTAATGATCTGCGACTTGAAATTGAGTCTTCTGCTTTTTTTAGCTAAATGTCTCATGTTATTGTGACTGACTGAAGAGCCTCTGAGGACACAAAAGGCACGTTCTCCTGGCTCAGTTTTGTTAACATCTCTCTTGTAATCCTGATTGGCAGTGCCCATCCAGTCACTGTGCAGCTCATGACAGCTTTCCCTCCTTGCTGTCACTCTCAGTGCTCAGTGCTGGTTGTAGGGAGCAGGTTCCATTTACAGATGACATGATGACAATATTTATCTTCTGTAAGCAGCAAAATGCCAATTTTCTAATTTTGACGTGGGCCTGGATTTAAGTCAGTGGATGTTGTCAGGCCTGGTGTCCACACCAGCAACGTTTCCTTTGATAAAGCCACAGCAATGTTTTACAAATCAGTGCTCACATAACTGATCTGAAAAGCTGTGATAGTATCTGATGCCCACACAAATTATTAGCTGTGCTTCCTGCTTTAAAGCAGTACTCCTGAAATGTCAAACCCTTGCAGTACATGTTTGCAAACTGAACTTTAAATGATAAGCTCAGCTCTCGCTCATTATAGATAATTGTGTGTTCTCTCTGTCGGGAAGGATCTTAATGCTGAGCGCTGTCTTGGCTGCCTCTGAATAACTCCTCAGGTTTGATGTATGTCTGTTACCTTGCAACCATGAAGGATATGCTGCTGCTGGAATCCTTTAATTGCTTTGAAAGGTAACATTTCGCTGGGACATCCAGGTTGTGAATATAATGCATGAAATTTATCTCTGATGTGTTAATTTGCTTGATGGTTGTAAAGCCAGTGAGTCTCAGCATTATTTCGGTGAATTTTGAGTTTACAGTTGTTGCTTACTGGATTTATTTTTGCAGAGCAGTCTGTCTTAATATTTTTTCTAACTGAAAGAGTAAAGATTAAAGCTATTTTGTTTTTTCAAAGTGCTTCTTGGTAACAAAATCGGCTTAAGTTTTTATTGTATTTAAAGCTTAATTTAATATTCTCTCACCTTTTCTAAGGCATGCTGTGAGTAGTACCTAGAAATTCCTTGACCTTCCGCTACTTAAAGACATTGAACCTGATGTATATCATAGATTAAATTTCTCTCCTTCAGATCTTTTTTTATATTGTATATTTGGCCTTTGCAAGAGCTACATACCATTTTGTATATTAGTCTCTTCATTTAGGATCACAGTACCCTGGTCTAGGCAAAGTGTCAGCAGTTGTCTTGAAACACTTTATTTTGCCTAAAATAATAAGAATTGAGGCCTGCACTGCAGAGATTTCCTTGCCTCAGCTTCCACAGGCGCCTTCTCCTTATCTGTTTATAGCTGCATCTGGATATGCTCCAGTCTTATTACCAGCTTTGCTTTTCAGGGTGTCAAAACCTCTGATTCACAAATTCTGCCCTTTTGCTTCCTTTGCCACATCTCTATTCAGCCTCTTTTCCATAGCCTCTGCATCAGTTTCCACCCTTTCCACACCTCCTTGCTTAAAGTAAAAACTGAATATAGCATTTTTCCAAAAAGCAAATTAAAACTTTTGGTAGATAACTGTCAGAGAAAGTGTCAGTGAGATTCAACATAAAGTAGTAATTGCAGTGTTAAATAAAACTCTTTTCCTTTCGTGGAAAACCAATTTCTAGAAGCTTGTCAGGCTTATTAATTTATTTCACCTATGTTTTCAGCTAGTTATTTAGCTTAGCTTGAAAAAAAAATTCAGTCTGAAGGACGAGGAAATTCTCGATAAATGTTCCTGACTTTAATCCTTGCAGTTGACTGTAATGGACAGATTGCAATTAGCACAAACTTTTCCATTTATTTTGAATTTACTCTGTTACATGCATTGTTTTTATCTAGAAATATGTAATTGTGTAAAATGTGTGGGTGGTTCTAAATGAACAGTGATGATTAAACTGTGGTCTCCAGATCAGCTGAGCTTTTGTTATCCTGACAATATCTACATGGAAGGCTTATATCATTACATTTTTATTGCAGCTAAATTTATAATTGGGCATGTCTCAAATTTGTGTTGTATCTGTGTATTTTCTTCATTACTTTCTCATAACTATGGTTTTTTCCTGTGTAGGGTGACTTAGCAGCTGTGGAGCAGCTGCTGAAAAATGGGGCAGATCCCAATGTCAAAGATAATGCTGGCTGGACACCACTGGTGAGTGTTGAAGGCTTCTTTCTGTCATCTGTCTTCTAATCAGATTTCACTTCATCCCTCCTTTCCTCTCCCGTATTTTAGTTCCCTTCACACACATTTAGGTGACAGAGAATTATGCAAAGTGAAGAAGTGATGATAAACAAGGTTAAAAGAATTCATTAGCAACCACTGACCTGCCCAGGTGTAATTCTCCTTTGCTGGGTTGTAGGGCAGGCCACGAAATCGATCAGCCTGTGACTCTGCAAATGCAGAAAATACAGCTAGGATAACTCGAAAATGATCAATTCCAAACAATGTTTGTATTTAATGGGTTCCTAATGTCCTCAGTGGTTTGGAAATATATCAAGTAGTGGAGTGAAAAAATTGCTCGCTTGACTTACAGAAAATAAACAAAAGGTTCTTTTCAACCATGACTTCTTCCTCTCCTGCAGAGTACTCCTGACAGCCTGTAATCTGGAGGGTTTTGTTCCCTGTAGTCTAATTTGCACAGAGTTGGCCTTCGTTCAGTTCTTCTCAGGGCTTTTTGTTAGTGCTGGGTTCCCAGGTTAATTCCCGTCAGGAATGTAATGCAGTATCCTTGCATCATCTTCCCTGGCCATCTGCGGAGTGCTTGAAAGTGAATGAACTGCCGTGAGAGGAGTCCTTCTGTGAGTTCTGTTTCACCTGAGTTTCCCCCCATGGCTTTTCCCCCGCAGCATGAGGCGTGTAACCACGGGCACAGGGAGGTGGTGGAGCTGCTGCTGCAGCACCGGGCGCTGGTGAATACCACGGGCTACCAGAACGACTCCCCGCTCCACGACGCTGCCAGGAATGGGCACGTGGCCATCGTGGAGCTGCTGCTCCTGCACGGCGCCTCCCGGGATGCAGTGTGAGTACCCGTGGAATGTTGCTGGCATTAACCACAACTGCAACATCCAGAGTGGATGTTAAGCGAATATGAAGCAGAGCTAGCAATAAATGTGATTTGTATGAAGTGAGGGGGTGGGTGTTAAATGTGTGCTCTGCTGTGCTTATATCCTCCTTTTCCAGGTAGATGTTTCCTTTCCATTTGGCTTTGTCCTAAGCTTTTCTGAGGACGCTTGAGTCATAGATAGCTGGAGTACTGGAGACTGTACCAGGAAAGTAACAACATATGCTCACCCTAATCTTACACTTTCCTGTTGGCATCTTGTTATAGCTGCTGTCAGCTCTAAGATGCTGAGCTAGATGAGTTTTGAACTGCTACAGCTGTTTTTTGTCTTTTTGCTTTTACTACACTACTTGCTAGCAGAAGGCATTTTGCTTCAGCCTCTTCTGTTTTCTCAAACGACATAGACACAGGCTGAGATTTGGGAGTTTTCATTTTTGCCTTTCTGGATCAAAGCACTAATCCTTGGTACACCTTCTAATTAAAAAAAAGAATAAAGCTAAGGAATATTTTCAGTTGACTCTTCTATACAGTTAAGTCTCCTGAAGGTTTTGGCATTTGTGTATAGGAGGTACTAAAGAATCTTTTAGTCTATGAATAACCCTGCAGCCTGTTAGTATTTCAGACACTAAATGTAATTTTAGGTGTTGTATTGTTGTTGTTCCAGGGCCTGTGTGTATAAATTTGAGTCCAGTGCGAGTTGTCAGTAGGTGTGTGTGTATAGTAACACAACAGGATGAAGTCTAGCATGATACAAGTTTCCTTGGCAGCCACATGAAGAAGCATAAACAAGTTCAGTTTAATCACTTCAGCTCTCAATATTCACACTCTTGGAAGCATACAGAATTAAGGTGCTTTGTGGGAAAGCATAGGGTTTTCATAAAGTCCTAATCTTGAATATACTAGAGTTTAAAAAACAACAAGAAAAAGCCAAAACAAAGCAACAAGCTCTCAAGACTTCAGCATGAAAAACTAAAACAAGGATCAGTTGTTCATCTTCACTTCGTTCTTGAGTAACAAGGAGCAGTGCACCTGGAAAAGCTGACAGCTTCAGAGATTTTCAAGCCACTTGAATACGAGGAACTGGTTGTGTCACACTTATCACGTGCTTGTCTGGTGTTTGAAAGCATATCACAGCCAACAGCTTTGCTGCTAGGTTGTGACAGGGTTTCAGCTCTGGTGGGTTTGCACAGCCCAGGCTCCAAATGCCAGCAGTGGACAGCAGGTCTCCTGTTAGCCTTGGTCTCTGCTGCATGTGCTCAAACAGAGGTGAAGCTGAACTTTTCAGCTCATTCTACATGAGCAAACATGTCTCTGTTGAAACAGAAGCTTTTTAATCAGGGAAGGAGAGATTTATGTAAACCTTAAGACCTGCTTTAACTTTTCACTGAATGTAGATAATGTTCAGTTAAAATCTCTGAGAACAAACTTAGCTGCCATTAATCTTTGTGTGATTTGTCTGACAAAAGCAACTGTGGGTGCTGTGGCACAAATTCAGTCCTGTCCATCCCTCCTGGAATAACTGAGGCTTCCAGATCCTCTGTAGGCTCTCTGTCTCTGGCTGAAATGCCACTGTGTGTGTTGATGGAAAGGGATTGGGGTTTCCCCTCCCTTATTTTTACAGAGAGCATTAGAGCCACAGAGAAATAGATGTTTAAGCAAAGTGTTCAGGCTTGAATAGTAAAACTGCTGACCTCCTCCAAACTCTGTCAAGAAACAGTAGAAACAAGAACAGTGTGTCTGAGAGTCCTAAGAATGCCTCGTGCCTCCCTTTCCTCCTGTGCCTGAATAGCTTCCAGCAATGAACTGTGCTGTGATCTTTCCCTGGATCATGACTTTGCAAATCTTACAGGGTGTTTGCTGCCACTGCCTCTGGTAGTTTTGGTCCTAATTAAGCAGTGGCTGGATTTGCCTAGGTAAGTGGACTCGCACTTTTTTTTTCGTATAGAAGGTTTAGTTAATGCTTTTTACCTAGTGGATGCAGGTACCCTTATAATGGAGTCACATCTGACAAGAAGCTTGTTTTTCTTCATGACTTTTATTCCTAGATCCCTGAAACCAGCAGACCACAGTTTTAAAAACAGGAGATGAGAACAGGCTGATCACTTAAAATGGTGCAATTATAGTTCATTTCATTATGGCTAGTTATAATTGGCCTCTTTGTACTTAAGGCTTATCTTCATTATTATTTCAGGATCTTTACAGCAGAAATTGAAGCAGTGATGAGTAGAACTTGCATCTCTTCCCCAAGGTTTATTTTCTTGGAGTGCCTTAACTTGAGAGGTGTGCAGTGTGTGAGCTAAGACTATACCAAACCAATTTTGTCAAACTGATAAATTGGTCTAATTTTAGTTCACTTTTTTTTTTGGTGTATAAAACCCTTTCTAGTCCTTTTGTAGGCTCTTCAGGCTCTCAGTGAATTAACTTTCAGCCAAGGAGAGGGCCCTCCTTAATATGATGGGATGAAGTGATTCTTCTTTATCTCAAAAGAGCGGGGAGAAAAGTTCAATTAGTTCACTGTAGTTACTTAAGTGTTTTACTTTAGCTAAGATAAGTAAAATGTGAACATGACAAATGTGTTCAAATGTTACTTGGGACACCGTGAAATATATAGCATGAAACCTCACAGAAGTGACTGATGTCTTGCTGCTGTCTTAACAGTAGAATTAACTCAGTTTTGTGTCTTAATGTCCCTTGTGTGTTGGAGAGTTAATCTACTGGAATAAAAACAGAGCTTGCGTTGAACAGCCTGCTTAGAGCAGTAGTTTTGAAATTTAGCATGATACTCAATTGTGCCAGATGAAATATATTTTAAAGGTGTACAGCAATGACTGACAGCAGGTCCAAAGACGGGTAAGACCCCCTGGTCTGTGGAGGGATGTAGGATATATCTGGAAAAAAATACGGCTGCTTCCTGAGGGACCTCAGTGTGTGAGGTACAGCCCTGTCTAAAGAGCTGAGACTTTGCAGTTTCAGATTTAGATATCAGATATTCACAAACCCATCAAGTGTATCTCATTCCAAGTGCCTGTCAGGCTATGTTTTTGTCCTTTCACGTTAACTTGTAGTGCGTTAAGAAATAGCTCTATATAGCAGGAAGCAGCCACATACCTTTTGAACCAAGCAGAAACAGATAAAGGCTTCCTCTTTTGCCAGAAAGTAATCCTGGAATTTCCTAATTCCTTGGCAAAATTTTTTTTTTGGATATCTGTGAGATTTAATAGTTGTGGTGCTTCATCTGTCCACAGTTTCATTGAAGTTTTCGCTGACTGGGAGAGATACAAACTACAAATGAAAAATATTATATGGACCAGTGGACCTATTAATTGTCCTACTGGTCCTGTTAAATTTTTTAAGTTAATCTCCTACACATAACTAATTTTTATTTTTATGGTTTTTTCAACGTGCTTGAATTCTGTCTTTTTTCCTTGCTTCACAGCAAGCCAAGTGATTTGAAAAATTAGATCTGTGCATTTGCAATTTCACAGTACCTCCTAAATGCTTTCACTCAGATGGGCTGTCTTTCCAGTTCTTCATGCACAATAAGTTTAGCATTAGTAAAAACTGTTGTCTTGCTCTATTTTTTTAGGTGTAGTTGTGAGTCTGACTGAACAAACCTGTGGGAATGCTTGGGGGTAGACCATGGTCCTCAATTATGAATGGCACAGGGACAAAAATGGTTATAACCTGCAGTCATTCCAGGAGGCATTAGACCCATGACTCTGATATCATTTTGTATGCTTATTCGAGTCAAGATGGTGCAGGTCTTTGCTGTCTAAGTGCAAGACAGTATGTTGAACTTCCTGCTGACAGCAGGTTAATTAAAATCCCAGCTCTGTTTGGATATTGCAGATGGTCTTTCTGGCTACACAGATTAGGTTTTCTTCCCTCTGTCAGGTTCAGGAAAGGTTTCTACTTAGCGCATTCTCAGAATCCAGGGGCTGCCTGGAGAGCTCTGAGCCAGTCAGATTTCCACGTGGGAGTTAGTGGGTACTGCAGTGAGACCTGGCTGCAGGATTTCCATTCAATACTGAACTCTTTTGTGGGGCTGGGGCGAAACTTGATTTATGGAGCACCTTAAAACTCCTGTGTACGAAGAATTACAGAGTATTATGTCGTCTCGTGGGAAGTCATACTCAGAAGATTTGGTTGAGTTGCTCTTCACTGGGCTCATCTTTGTTCTCAGCACAGCCATCCTCCTCTTGGATTGGATTTGTTCCAGCTGTAACAGCCCTCTGCTGACTATTCAGTACCTTGATGACTGGCTAATAGATGGCTGCTTGCACCCAAGGGTACATCTGACTCTTGAATGTTTAAAAAAAACTTCCAGAAATCCCACTTGTATTCTGGTAGAAAGAAGGATGCCTTGGAGACCTTGTATTCCAGCTTAAGCACCTCACTAATTTCTCTCTAGCAGAAATAACTGTGTCTAGTAGAAATAACTGAGTGTGGAACTCATCATGTGCACTGGACCCCTTCCCAGCAAACGCAGAGTTGTAGGAGGAGCACACAGAGTTACTGGTATTTCTGAAAACACTTCTTGTGTGTTAGGGTGGACGTAATGTGTATGTCTAATTTGGTTTTCCATATTGGATTAAAATTCATCTTTTACTCTGAACAAGGTGGATGATTTCCCTTGTTCAGCCGGGTTGGATAAAGATGGATGTGAGCACCATTTGCCTAAAGCTTCTGTTTCCCATTCTTCTGCCTTACTACAAATATAGTTTTCATCCTTTCTCTTTGAAAAGTGAATTACAGCACTATTCTACTTGAAAATCTGTTGTTCGGATGTGTTCCTTGTACTGGTTTTTGTTATGTAAACCCTCCTTTCTCCTGTTTCAGCCACATTTTCTCACTCTCCTTAAGCTCAACAATCTGCTTAGTTGCAAGTATGTGAAACTCTTAAACCATCTCTTGTGCTGGTGTTCCTTTTTCAGACCTCAGCTCCCAAGTTTGTCACAATTTAACTATGCCACCTTAACATGATATAAATAGCCCTTCATTCTTCAGTAATGAAGAATGTGTAATGATGGGACAGCATATCACAATACTCTAGTAAGAAGCAACTGAAACAAACTTAAAACTGTAGGAAAAAATTGTAAGTGAATACAGAAGGAGGAGCTGGAGCTCTTATTTGTATGGTTTAATTGGCAAAAAAAGTTCTACATTTAACTGGGATGGTCTATATATTTATCTATGATAAACATTCACGAGTTTTTTTCCAACAGACAAGAATCTTACTGTGCCTTTGGAGGGAAAAGCACTCCCAAATCTCTACTACTGACATGCAGTGATTTCCTCCCTCTCAGTGCTCACAGTGAAAGGTCACCCAACTAGTCTAAAGGTGATTTTTAGTGTGTGTGATGAGCTATATATAGATATATATATATATTTCCCCCCTCTCTGAATGCATTGTTCAAAGGAACTTTATCTTGCAGCAGTTTGAGTCGAATGTTGGCGTTATTTAAAGGAAGGACAAGAGCTACCCCGATGATGCATGACAAAGCAGGGACAGCATGACAATATTTAATGGGCTACAACTCCTAGGACTGGGCAGAGATTTAACCAATTATCTTTTAGTCTGCAGAGTTTGTATTACCCCTCCACTGTGCTCATCAGTAGCACGGAAGAGCTTGGGATTGGTGATAGTGTAAAATACCATCCTGGACTCTCCTGTGGGGGATTTTTGTGGATTGTTGTTTTCCCAAGGGGCTGTGTTAGTGAGCAGTGCTCAGCCAGGGGCACAGAAGGGTGCTGAGGTCAGACATACCTTTCACAGCTTCATGCTGGCCAAAACCTCCCAGTTAAGTCAGAGTGGAAACTTAATAATTTGAGCTTCTCTTTGCGCCGGATTGGGTTATGGCCTTATGTGGAATTCCCTGTAAAGCTTCCTGGATTCCTGCTTTGCACAGGAATGTGTGGCTAAGAGAGAGCTCTTCAAAGCTGCAGTGGTTTTGTGACCTCTTTAAATGTTTCACTGTTTGATGACTAAGCTTGCCAGATTTCAGACACTGAGTCAGGGCTTTGTTCTCGGTGACAAGCTTCCCCTCCATAACGAGCTCTTATTGTACCTTTGGAGAGCCAGAGCTACGTGAGGTGGGGAGAAGAGGATCAGCTGGAACAGCCATTATTCTCACAAAGGGCTAAGCAGGCAGAATATTTCCCCAGAGTGCTGGCAGAGGCTTCTGTTTGCTAATGGCAGTTACACCTGTTCTGTAATTTCAGGCTTCCCTCCCCTCACTACTGTCCTGCAGCAGCAAAGTTGTGTGAAGAAGGAATTGAAGCCATGGCTGAGCTTGATGTGTTTATAGCAAATTGCCTCTGTCTGAGGAGTGCCAAAAGAGGAAATCAGTCTTGAAGCACAACTAATAACTGTGAGGTGCCACATACAATCAATAGTTTTCAACAAAATTGGCAAACCGACTAAAATCTGACTGAATTGGCTGTAATGTGTTCTGTGGAACAGCATGCTGAGGGAAAATGAGATGCACTCTCAGATTTTGGAAATGCCAGGGAGCCATGGTTCCCAAGTAGGAAGCAGATAGCTCTTCCTATAAAAGCACAACCACATCAAGCTCCCATGTTTAATACACTATGGAGAATCTTCTGACATGTCTTTTATGGCAAATCGATAAGCCAAAAATACATTTCTTGGTTATACGATTGCAATGAAAGATTAAAGCTGAAATTTCTGGGTCTTGCAAATGATATCAAAGTGCAACTTGAAACAGTTTAACAAGGATGTGGTTTATTTAACTGAACATTCTGCCCTGAACATCCCTTATTCCTCAGCTGAATGCAACAGCTTGTAGTTCAGTATCCATCTGTCTTGGATGCAATTCTTACTTGAAGCTTTGTGCTTTTAGCTGAAATTACATATTAATAAGAAAGTGGGAGGGAAAGCTACCCAGCTAATATGCTTGGTTAGTTAAGAATCAAGTCACATTTTATTTACTTAAACCCATCTGTGCTTGTTTTGCCAGTAATATATTTGGTCTGCGGCCTGTGGACTATGCAGAAAGTGAAATGATGAAATCTGTGCTAATGTTACCAATGAAGAACGAATCATTTTCACTTAACCAGCCCTCTGAGGTAAATGTCTGTGTGAGTTTGTTTTTGTGTTTTGCTTTTTAACAAAAAAACAAGCCATGAGTTCTTCCTTTAAGTATTGAAGGCTTGGATGCAAGTACAGTACATCACCTCCTTTACAGGGAGATTTAAAATAGACTGGGAAAAACTGTCTTGGACAGTATTTCTAGGATGTATGTGGAACACTGACAAGCTATGAAGTTCTGTGTTAGAGCTTTATCTGGGAAAACAAAAGATGTTTCTTGTACTGTGGTTTTATTGTAGGAGAACGAGCCTGTGTTATTCCTCAAGTATCACTGCTTGAACTTTGCTATTGATGTTGTTTTTCTGCGTATCTAAATTTGTTATACTTAGCAAACTGTCTGCAAGCAGCAGCAGTCTTTGTTCCAGGTGCTTTTTGTGTGCCTTTAAAAGGCTGTTCTACTGTCATCCTTCATCAACAATGAAAATATCAGCTCAGCAGTTGAAAATAGCTTTTGGGAGATTGTTTTGGGGGTTGTGTTTTTCTCCTCCTTTGGACAAAGACTTCTCAGGACTTGTAACCAGAATCAGGTACTCAGATGTAACAAGTTACTGCATTATGAAATGCTTTGTGCTTCCTAATGAATGAGGATTACCTGACCTGGCTAATAGAAGCAGCCCTAATCTACTCCAGCCTATACAGCCTGCTATGATCCCTGCTTGTTGAGGGCACAAGATACCCAGCGGCCAAAAGGAAACTGTTGCAGCTAAACCAGTACTAATGTGGCTGTTCCTCCCACCTGTAGTGAATGTAAGATGTAGCTCTTCTGTGCCGAGCAAACTATTTTGGTATTTGCATTTACTTTGGGGTGAGTGTGTGCCAGGGGATGGCTGCTGGCTCACATGGATGAAGTGATCCAGAGCCTGAGGCTGTTGGGTAACTGGATCTCAAAAGTGTGTCTGTGCCACAGAATCTGGAATGTTTAGGAAAATTCAGGAGCTGAAGTATCCTACCCTTGTCAGCCTAAAGCTCCTCTTACTTTGCATTAGTACTATCCACATCGAAAACCCCACTTAAGTATTCGTTGCTTAGAGGGCAAAGTATGAGGGACCTTTACTAAAAGGAAATGCAGATATTATTTATAAAGGTTACTCAATACCATATCTGTTGTTAATACTTTGCTAAAAGTAGGTGGTTTTACTACTTAATTGGGAAATTTTTTCTCTTTCAGCACTGCAGTCTGCCAGGCTGTTTACACACTGTTCAACCAGCTCTGTGTGCACCCCAGTTTATTTAATAAGCATGAAGAAGGGCAAGGGAGAAAAAACTGATCTGTGAGGTGTTTTGGTACCTTGCATAAGCTAAATGAAGTACCTCTAATGTGAAGCTTTTTTGCTGTGGAGCTGATTTGTTACATGGAGATTTATTCATGGACCGTGTCCACTAAGCTTGCCATGAATTGTGTTTCAAAATGCTTATTCTTGAAAAAGAAAGCTGTCCAGTAAGTAAGTTGCTTTCCTTATGTTCCCAAATATTCAGCTTATTGCAGAATTTTCTGTTCACACAGGCACTGAGCTCCAGCCAGCCAAGAAATGGACCTCTTGGTATACTGGGGAGCAATCTTAGTGCGGAGCAGCAGAAATTGCTGAACAAATTAGCAACAGTCCTGAAGGCCCAGAGGTGCACTGAATTTAACAGCAGAGGTATGGAGTCTTGTTGAAATGTCTCTGTCCAAATATAAGTAACTACAGTTCTGCACTTTATCCTTTAAGATACTACCTGCAGCAGAGTTTATTATGGCTCCTGGGAAGTGCAGTTTCTGAAATCCCTGAGTCGTAGCTGTAGTGGAGCGATGGTGTGTTTTGCATGTAAACACATAAAAGCTTGTCTGGCTACCAAGGCAGGAAGTTTCTGGGGAAGCCACAGTTTGGCAGTTTATTGTCTGTTATTTAAAATCCCAAAGTCTCCTCTGAGACCTCTTCTCTTTACACCTCTTTTACCAAGTCTAAAGTCTCTGCTCGTGTGAGACATCCTGTAAAGTTTTTACTCTCCAGAAGTGAGCCTCGGGCAGATGGTGCCTTGAGAAAAGAGCATGGCATTGACTAAAAGTTAACACGTCTTCTCACATGCTACCTTCCTTCAGACTTTGTTCTTCATTAAACTGGTGAACCCAGATTATGGAGTTTGGTGGAGTTCTTTTCCCCTCTTTGAGGATGGGAACATTATCGTAATCCCTCCTGTTAGTTTTTCTTTGGAGTGCTTGTGAACAAAATGCTAAGATAATTTCCCCCTGCTGTCTTTCACTTCTGGATTACTACTCCAGAATTTTGAGTGGAGTTCTATTAGCTTTGTATTAAAGCAGTGAGATCCCATAGTAAGATTTGTGTCAGAGTTAAACATAACTCTAAAAGGATTGAAAAAAACCCACTATCCTATAAACCAGAGCCTCATCTGAAGATTTAAGTGTTAGCGTAGAACTATAAAACAAAGAGTTCCCTTTTTCTCAGTGTGTGTTGAAACCCACAAAATTTCTAATAGCTGTTCTACTAACTTGGATCATAGTCTCAAAAATCACCTCCTTGTGCTGGAAGGAGTGGTTGATAAATTATTATAGTCTATTTATTCTTTAAATAATGCTTGATTGCTTTTCAGCCAGTCACGGTTCTGATTTTTCTGTGCTTTTAGTTTTACTGATGTAATCTTTCTCCTAGTAACTCATCTTGTTATCCCTGATGTTCCAATGCCAAGTACTGTCAAATGCATGATGGCTGTTCTGACTGGATGTTGGGTCCTCAAGTTTGAATGTAAGTATTAAATATGTGGGATTCCTTGGGGGTTTTAACCAGAAATGTAGATGGGATTCCAAGGAAACTTTTTTTTTCAACTACTGCCCTAATATCAATGTGATTGTAACACAAAGTGCAAGGGATTATTTTCATATCTCGTCAATGACTAAAAATTTAATGGAATATATTTAATTAAATATACCTGCTACTTCCTTGGTAAATGAGTGCATTTCATCGTTAGGTGTGTTGGATAGGTCATAGCCTAAGTATCGATAGGGAGTAAAATTCTTCCTTGCTGCATTAAGACTGATTTGGAAGATTATGGAAGATATCCGGGGAGAGAAGGAAGGATTTTATTGAATTCTAGGATTTATTATGAGCAGTTTGCATTGAAATTGAGAGGAGACTTTGGCTTGCTTGGGATGTATGCTCCAGGCCTGTAGGAAGTAAGCTTATGTTTACATATAAGCTGAGATGTATTGAAGGTTGTAGCTTCTAACCCAAGTTAACATACAAATCATCTTTCATGCAGTCTGTAATTAGTGTTTATACAGTGCTTTTTTATACAGCTGTTTTGTGGACTTAGACCCTAAATTTTGATTTTTTATTTATTCTTTCTGATGTATTTCTTAATATCTGCTTTCACAGTAGTTGCAAAACCCGTCTTCTTCCCCTTGACCTTTATAGCTAAGTCCCTTTAGCTAATAAGTACACTACAAATGAGTTAATTACCCATGGAAAACTCACAGACAGATTTCATCCCAGTTTTCTACTGTGTGACTAAACATCAGAACATAAGGATTCTTTAATGGTCTGGATTTTCCGGTCACTAATGTTTATGAAGGCACTGTGCAAAGCCTCAGAAGGTGCAAACTAAAGCACAGCATCAGGCTGAACACTGGACTGGGGGTGTTCACTTGGCTTCCAGACAGTTTGTTCCATGCTATTTTTTTTAAGACTGAATACCATGTTTCTGTGGTGAATCCCTCGGCAGGTTCTCGGCTTCACTGAGCCCAGAAGGTTTGTATACATTCTATCCTACGTGCTGCCTTTATTTCATTTCATCTTCCTGTTAGTCAGATGCTCAGAAAACTTCTGAGTAGAAGGGAGATTTCATTAGTGAGACTTGAATTTAAATCCCTGTGGAAGAACTTTTATATTTAGAAGTGATTGGAAAAGAAAAAAAAAATTAATGAAATAGTCCGGGGGTTATTCAGGGAATATTTTTATGGGTTTTTTTTTTGCAGTTGAGTTTTATTTTATGTTGTTGGTACTGATTAGTACAACCCTGACTGCTAATGCTTCCAGCTTAGTAAGCAACATACTACTTAAAAGCGAGTGATTCTCCTCCCTAGTGGGAAATGTTAGCAATAACTCATGGGGTCTGATGCAGCTAAGTGCCTATAATTAACAGCACCACTCCATCTGTTCCCACCAGTCTGTTATCAGTCTTCTTCAGAGTCATTACAAGTTAAAGATTGTTATAACAAATAATGGGACTCCTGCTGATGCAACATTTGTCTAGGAAAAAGAGGTTCTTGCTTTTCTTTTCCATCTCTGTTTATTGTGGCTTTTTGACTTCTATTTGGATAAGTTTTCTTAAATGTGATGCAAATAAACTTCCAGAAGTATGTGCATGTTCTGGTTATATAATAAATTTAAGGAGTTGTTTATGGTTCACTGTTCTAAACCATTCACTTAAAGTGAATTCATGTTGAAAAAATTCACTAAAATATTTGAAAAAACAAAGCTCAGTGAGGCACTTAATGAAATGCTGACTATGCATAAGTGAGTGTTGGAATTTTTTTTACTACAAGGTAAGCTGCATTTGACTGTTAGCCCTAAAGTTATATTTATAGCCTACACATTATACCCCTTCTTAAAAAAACATCACAAGCTTGCAAAACCAGTATTTCATTTGAGAGTCTCTTATGTTAACTGTTCTGTTACAGCAGGCTGTGAATCTGTTTCTCTCATAAAAAGCAGTTTCCTTCTCTTGGATGATTCTAGGACACTCCTGTTTCCATGTGTCTGTACACACAGATCCAGCATCCAGGAGTATCGGTGGAGAGGTAATGTGGAATTTTCCAGCAGAGTTTGAGCTGAGTCTTGGAGAGCCGAGATTCAAGTACATATCCTCAGTTTTGGGGTGCCCTTTGTCTTCAGGTGGGAGATTAGGATGAAAGGATGTCACCACTGAGCAATATTAGATCTTCACAGAAGAAAAATTTCGTGTTACCAGTTGCTTTTCCACCTTTTCTGTACATAACGCACTGTCAGCAGTACATCCACTTCCCAGGCAGCACAAAATTGAATTGAGGCAGTGTCGTCAGTGTGCTCCTTGCCCTTGGCCATATCTTTCACTGGTTTCGTTATTTTATTGCCTTTATTATTTCTGCGATGGTAATAGGGCACGAAGTGGCGAGTCATTATCCTTCTGCAAGTGGGCTGAGACAAAGATTCAAGTATCACTGTACTTCCTCTAAGCTTTATGTGGAGCTTAGAACAGTGTAATTAAAACCAGCAGAAGTCTTTAATAGCTTTTCAGCTTGTTTTTTTCTTAAAGTTATTGTCATCTGTTAAAGCAGAGAATGAAAAATGATCTCGGTAATGATATGCATTGAAACAAGCTTGTGTCAGTCCTGGCAGTGAAGCATCTGGCAGAATTCTAAGCATCTGATTGCTCATTCCTTCCTCTGCTTTGCTTACCTGGAGCAGCAGCAATGATTCAGCTCTGATCATTATAAGGAGGCAGAAAAAACTACTTTTCCTGTAAGGACTCGCAACAACACGGAGTTGACTGGAAGAGCTAGGGGATTGCATGACTGACATTTCAAGGTGAAAGCATCTTTTTCAATTTTCTGTGCCCATCCTTGTTTAGGCTGTTAGAGCAGAGGAGTGCAAAGCTGCTTGAGCTGATTGCTCCTCAGGCTGGACTGTCTCTCTTTGATGCATAAACATCTTTTAGGTAACTGGCTGATTCTCAGCAAAGCCCTCCCTCCTTAAAACACCTGAAACTTTTGATCACTGGAGTTTCATGCTCTTTTTGCACTTGGAAACTTATTTCAGCTACCTCCTACAAAAGGACTCGTAGCTCTGAGAGGCTTTAGAACTCTCCAAAGTGTAGTTTCTGGTTGTATTGGGTGTGCAGCTGAGGGCAGTGCTTCAAACCAGCAGGGGCTGAACTTCTGCACTCCCACAGTGTCTGCACCTGCTGGAAAGGAGCTCACAGTTTTACACTGTGAAGCTGCTGGGGTTTGCAGAGGGTTTTCAGGGCATGAGAACATCTTAAATGTGGTGTCTGCGGAGACTGGAAGTGGGTTGGTTTGAAATAAGGTCTAGAAGAAAAGGAAACCGTGGTGTTTCCGAAACTCCCTCTGTTCTGTATCATCCAGGTACTCAGTTTTTCATATTTGTGGAGTCCTTTGTTCTGGCTCACTTCTGGCTTGAAGAAAACACTGCATTAAGGAAGCTCTTTGTAGGGAAGAGGATGGGAAATACAACCTCATTCATTAAAAAGCCTGTGATGGGATCCAGAGGATGAGCACTCCTCATGGAATATAACCTGACCTTAAGAAGGGCTACCTCCAGTCACTTTGATCGCTCTAGCAAACAGCTGTGGCCAGTAGGGTTATTTTTCCAAAGAAGATAGGACACCTGGGGCTTCAAGAGAAGGAATGATTTTCGTATCACATGCTCCCAAGCTTCTGAGATTGTTTCAGAACTCCCTAAGCATCTGTTCCATTGTGTTCAATAAATATCACCTGGATTAACTTCTAAACTACTAATCTTAAGAAGATTCACTTTGGTCTCTGCAGATCTTGTGTCATTTCCATGTGATGAGAAAACAGACTGCTCTTGTTTCACCAGTGAGATCAGTGAGATCTCTACCTCACTCCATGAAAATCTGTGAGTCCGAAGTCACTTTATAAGCATGTAAGAGACAGTATGAAAATTCTTTCCTGTGCTGTAGCAGAGGCCAATAATGCTGTTTATGAAAACAAATTGAAGCCAGCCATGCCAAATTCCCCTAAAGCTTGCTCTCAGTCCAGATTTTTTCCTTTCCTAGGAAAAAAATCCCACCAAGCTTTACTCAATTTGCATGTAAGTTTTAAAACCCAGTGCAGATGGAGCTAAGGAGGTATCAGTTGCAGTCTCTGCTAGATCTTGGACGTGTAGTATTTCATCTTCTTTGTTGCTATCATGTATTCCTAAATTACCTTTAGCCATTCAAAGAGATTTTTGGGACTAACCCCTGGTCTTTGCTTTATTAATGCAAATCCAACAAAACTCCACTAAGGCTAATTGAGTTACTGAGAGATACCCCTGGGTATCTGTGGGTGATTACAACTTGTTCTTGGCAACCAGATTTTTTTTATACTTCATTCTCTTCACATGGTTTTTGCTGATGCAGTTAGTTTCATTACAAACCAATAAGACTTACATGAATAAGGATTAGAGGGCTCTGATCTTAAATTTTCCAGATAATGGTTTCTTTTATTTCCAGTACTAGCAGCTGCACTTGTATCAAAGGTCAATTAGAGTGGACACCCTGTTAACCTGCTTGCTCCTTAGATCTGGAAGGTGAGAAGGCAGGGGCAGCTGCTCAGTGAGGTAATAAAGATCAGTGTAAGTAGTGATGCTTTACTGATCTTATTAATGAGGGGAAAAAAATGAGCAGTGCTCTGCTTGCCAGATGTGGTGGCACCAAGCTACATGTGGATGCATTAAGCTAAAACTTCTTTCTGCCATATTTTCTAGGGACTTTAATGCAGGCTTGGGTTTTGCTAAAATTTGGTGCAAATGACCATGTTTATATGTAAAACTTGCAAGTGTCAAATCAGCTCTTTAAGAGGCTCTGAAGCTTGTTGTCTTGGGGTGACTCTATCATGTGTATCCCCTATCATGCTCTATGCCCAAAAAGTAACACTGTGCCTTTTCTGTGCCTTTAAACTGAGCTTGAAAAAAAAAAAAACAGATGAACTTTCCAAAGCAGCTTCTCAAGGACACAGAGATATACTCCTCAGTGTTTTTTCTGACTGCAGAAGGCACGAAGGGAGCACCCTGCTTGCTTTTTCTTCAGCCAGCTGGTTTTTTTCCCTCTTGGCATGAGACGGAGAGCTGAATTTTGTTTCCTGGGACTTTGGTTTTTTTTTTCCTTCTTCTCTTCTGAACTGTTTCAACAACATCAGAACACCTGAGGAGAATTTTCTCCCCGAGGCCCGGGGGTGGGCCCACGCCCTCACCGACCAGCTCCGAGGAGGAGAGAGACCACACCTACAGAAGGACTCTGAAATCTTCCCAGGTTTCTCTCTATAGCAGGGGTTTGAATTCATTATTCAGCATCATTATCCTTTTCCTGTGTGTTTGTTAAAATAAATAGTTTTTATCTCTTTCACTTTCCTTCGAGGAAAAATTTCCTTTTTTCCCAAACCCTGTGGGGGGAAGGGTGGTTGCAACCTGGTTTTCTCTCAGGGGCTGTATTACTAGCTTTTGGCCAAACCGACACACTTGTGATGTTCTGTATTTGTAGGGCGGAACTCTACATGGCCCCTGTGCACATGGGATCTGGCCCCACAATGGTTGTGTCAGGCCAGCTTCATTCATCAGTGCTTGCACACTGAACTTGGCACTGCAAGGCAACTCTGCTCCATGAGAATTGAAATGCCACTTGCCTTCATACAAGTCTTGCCCTTTCATGGGTGATTGATTCAACTCCTGAGATTAAACTAAAGGGCCATTAACACGTAGTTGTAATAATCACCTTCTTTTCAAGGAAGAGAACATGGATAAATCTGAACAACCTCAAACTGAGATGGTCCACAGCTCTTATTGGCAGTAGTATTAAGGAATAAATCAAGATTGGCTGAGACCCTGTGCAAGTTGAATGGTCTTACTTTAGAACAGAACAGACTAGATTTTTAGTCAGGCTTGCTGGTCAAGAATGCACAGACTGCAGTTGTGTGGAGGAAAAGAACACAACCCTGATCTCTGCCTCTTCCTAAAATTACAGGTGTCTTCTCAAAAGTAAGTTTAAGTTCCCTTCCATTTTCAGAGACCTTCTTTAGGATTGTCCTTGTCCTTCTGAGATTCAAGTACTTAAGGTGTCCATCTCAGTTTCAGAAGGGAGATGGCATCCTGATCACTTTTTAAATTAGGATAATAGCAATTCTTTTTGTCAGTCCATTCATTTGACCAGTGCCTTGGCATCAGGTTCTCACTGGTGGCTTTTCAATATAGTGCTAAAGAAATGAGAGTCTGATCTCAGGACTTTTGGGAGTCAATTAAACATGGCTCCTGTTTGAAATCAAAGGGGCATTTTGACTTAAGTGATGTAAGGTCAAAAGAGCTTCTGGAAAAGTCCCTGTAAAAGTAGCAGACTGATACACCTGGGAGTAAAGTATGGAGTTTTATTTCCTTTTATATGTCCTCTTAATCTGGATGATACGCAGTCGGGTGAAGAGACCATTAAAAGGGAACTGTCTTGTTATCCAGCCACTTATACACGTTAGCAGCTTTAAAATTAATAATGCCTACTGAGGGAAAAGACCTGGGCTATACTGAATGGACTGAACTTAGCACTCAGTTTTCACAGGAAATAAAATCCCTAGCAGTGAAAAAAAACCAGCTTGGAAGGGTCTGCAGTGTGCTCTAATCTTCTGTTTGTATCCCTACTCTCAAGTGTGAAATTGGGATATTATTGTTTTTAGCACAAGATCATCTCGTGGTGGTCGTACCATCTCCTGGAAGAATGGTAAAACTTGTGCATTCCTGCTGCTTCCAAATGACACCATGAGACAACCAAAGATGATTATGCTGTCTTTGAGAACCTCACTTGGGCTACTGCATCCATTAGGATTCACTGCACCTGAAAATGATAATGGAGATTTAGAGATCTAGAAGCAAGTGGTGGATTGACACTGTT
>VZTD01010884.1:1262028-1331272 GCA_013397725.1 Rhagologus leucostigma | reverse complement strand
TGGGGGGGGGGGGGAAGAACAGGAAGATAATCTTTTGTTCAGACAAATGAATAATGAATTAGGTAGAAAAACAGCTTAAGCCCTCTGTCATTTTATCTCAAATATGAGAATAGGGGTATGTTTCCCTTTTGTTTGTTTTTTTGTTATGATATTTGACTTCTTTAATTCTTTAATATAAACTGTAGCATGCAGGAGTCGTTGAAGAGAAAGGAGCCGCTTGGCAACAAATCAGTCTGAACAAATCTGCAGTCAAAGGACATACTGGTATCCATCACTTAAATTATTTTGCTTTCCTTCTTCTAGTCAGGAGTCCTTCCTCCATGGATAGATAATCCTTGACTGTTCACCTCAGTGTTGTAAGCACCTTCCCCAAACACTAGTTGCTACTGCATCAGTTTTTCTGACCCGTGTGTCAGACCAAGTTCTCCTTCTAGATCTTGTCTGAAAAATACGTTTACTAATTGAAAACGTACTATTTTTCCATCACCAAAAACCCCAGAGCGTCTGTTGCTCCATGAAGGTGTGTGTGTGCAGGCCTAACACTGTAGCCTCTTAAAATATTTTTGTCAGGGGAAGATACCTGGGCACTGAGAATTTATGCTCTTGGCTTTTTATGCTGTGTGGAAAACAATGCTTTTGTGTCACAAACCTGTTAAGAGAGATCGGGCCTGTTTCTAGCTGGGAAAGGAAAGTTAAACTTAATGAGAATGCTGGTCATGCAGACGCTTGGCTGTTTGCATGTTTCCAGTTTCTCCAGGAAACAGATGTCTGCTTTGTGGTTCTTGTGGGCACAGTGAAAACAGGACACAGGTGGATGAGTCTCTCTTCTGGCCCTGTTGGAGGATTGTAATTACGTGTGGCAAGGAACTTGGAGGCTTTCAGGCTCCTTGGAGGACTTGGCAGTGTGAAATGGACCGATGTATGTATGCGCAAAAGACCTCACTGATTTTGCATTCTGTGACATCAACACTCCACTAACGTTAGTCACTTCCCTGACTTCATTTTTTTTTTCAGGCAAGCAGCAGTTCAAAAAGAATTGTAGTCTTTTGTATTCATTCAATCTTTTATTACTTTTGTATCACATTTGCTTCATTTACTGATGCTGGCAGTGGATGCTCAATTTGTGATGTACTTGTTGTATAAAAACCTCATCTCTGTAGTGAAAGTCCTTGAAATCGAGCTTTTGATGGTAGATTGAAATAAAGCATGCTCTTAATGAATGGACAGTTCTGTTCTTAAAATTAGATGAGACTTCTTCCTTTATTGTAAGTGGGACCCATTAATATCTGTATTTCCTTGGAGGGAAAGAATAGCAGTGTAAGTTAGAGGTACATTGACGCAGGAAGTCTTGTTGAATTGTGGTGATTTAAAATAAATAAATAAAATGTGAAATAGCTTTTAGATTTATTTTTGAGTTATGAGTACTGAAATTAAGTTATCAGTATTCATTGCTGTTATCAATAATGAATATGTAAGTTGCCTTTCTGGAAAATCCATGACTAGGTTTGCCCTTCTAGTTCATGTTAATTTTCCTTGAAGGAATGAACAAGTGCGAATAATCAATCTGATACTTGTACAGGGAGAGAGATATTTGCTGCAGCATTCAGCCAGCTGTAATTTTCTGTAGGGGTTTATCTTTTTTGATGGAAGCACATTGAAGGACTCCTACTACCCAAAATGTGAATTCCCATTGCATTTTGTGAGTTTGTATGAACTGACAGCAAATTACTGAGAGTTTCTTTCAAGATCTCTCCAGATTAGATATTCCTATCCATTGGCTACTTACTGCCATGGCATCCAAGGGCCTTTGTCAGTGATATTTCTCTTCATAGCCTTGGGCTTTCTTCCTTTTTAGGGTCAACCCCCCGCATTTCTCTTTTGATTTTGTTCAGTTTATATTTTTTATATACTGTGGGTTTCCTGTTTTCCTGGTGCAAGTAAGTTGCCTGAATTAGAAACGGGGTGCAAGGAGTGAGGTGCTGTAAAAGTTACAGCCTCGGCCACATTGTAAATTCTCATGGAACTGTTTTCAAAATCAGCTTTGCAAACTTTTTTCCTGGGTAATTCTTATTAATGACTGCAGTGTACATGCAGGCAAAATGTTCCATCCTTGAATGGGTGACCACAGCAATTCCTCTCCCCGGAGTGAGGTCAGGCAGTACATTTTATGGACGTTAGCAGTGCATTACCATCCGTGCATTCTCCATTGGAAAAAATAACTGGCCTTAAAACAAGGTAGAAACATGTTGACTCTAAAAGACAATCTCATTATGCAGCAGTGCTAACAGAAACGAATGCCACTGTTAAACCCCAGCATAAATCTCCAGTTCGTGCTGATCCTGGAGACCTTGAAATCCCATCTGATTTGTTATTTGAGGCCATAGCTGCTCAGAAGCAGCTTTGTGCTTGCCTTGTAATTGCTCTTTATCAGGCAACTGTGTCCATTTCATAACTGCCGTGTTGGCTCTGCACGCTGGCTTTGAGCTTCCCAGTGATCAGCAGTTTGACATTTGACATTAAGTGGTTGACCTTTAGAGGGTGAGAGGAAGAGCTAATAATTCCTGGTGTTTATAGCACTGCTTTTAGTGCCACATTACTTCTCTCCATCTCACTTTGCATCTTCAGGCACTGTTGTAAATTTTTTCGGGTTTTAAAAGCAAATTGCTAAAGCACACAAGCTTTGGTGCTGTGTGGATGTAATGTCTTGCATTGTAATAACTTTATCTTAGCACAGCTCTTTAGTCCCTAAAATGACATGGAAGCCTCTCTTAAAGCCTGGGGTCTCTAATTTTTGCCTCCCTTATTGTGGTTTTTGTAGGGGTACGAGCCTGTCTGCAGAGCTCCGTTCGAGAACAAGAAGAGAAGTATGAAGTCCAAGGTGGCCCCCAGCGAGGGAGGCTCAACCGGGAGCAGCTGGTGGGTTTTACTGCTCCAGACAGCCTGGATTAATGACCTGGGGCCAGGCAGCTCTGCCCTTTGCCACATGCAAAGGTGCAGGAGATGTAAAATTTTAATGTGGTCTTGTACAGAAATTTGATTATGTGCAAGGTGATCCAAAGAGCTGTGAACACCCATAAAGCTGTCATTTTTCTCCATTAGGGAAGATGTTGCTGTAACCTTGTCAGGGGAACACAGGGGAGCACTCACTGTATTGCACTCATCTGATGGGACAGAAAGTGATGTGCTTTGGCCTTCTCTGCTCAGCTTTAGAACATGGTTCTGAAAGTTAGAAGAAAAATGTTTTTATTACTATTTGTTTCCATTTGGGGCCACTTTTATATCTAACTGGGTTCATTCCTGGTTACTAGCTGGATTACACTAGAGAATAGTAACTGCATTGTAACAGTAGCTGTAAATATTCCTAAATTATACTTCAAACCCTGTTGTGCTGGAAAGTATTTAAACAGAAGCAAGAATTTACCACATAAACAAGCTTTTCTTGGTTGCCTACTTATCCTCAGAACCTTGCATGTTCAGTTACTGTTCTAGTTTCCAGTGGTGGTTATTTTAACTTGCAGGGGTTTTGTATGCTCTGATTTTTCCTTTCTACTTTTTTCCTCTCTGTTCAGGTGTGAAGTTCTGTATTTATGCTTGTTTTTTTTCTTCCACACAGCTGCCTAAGTTGTTTGATGGATGCTACTTCTATTTTCTGGGATCTTTCAAACATCACCAGAAGAGTGATCTGCTGGAGCTGGTGAAAGCAGCAGGAGGCCAGGTCCTGGTGAGGCAGCCCAAACCAGACAGTGACGTGACACAGACCATCAACACGGTGGCCTACCATGCAGAGCCCACGTCTGACCAGAGGCTCTGCACCCAGTATGTCATCTATGACGTGGCTTCCAAGTTCCAGCCGGAGAAGATCCGGCAGGGCAAGGTGTGGATGGCCCCCTCCAGCTGGCTCATAGACTGTGTGATGTCATTTCAGCTCCTGCCTGTGAAGTGAATATCAAATAGCAGCATCTCGAGAGCAAGGCTTTAAAATGGGCTGAATCTTGAGCAGCTGGGACACGCTGACAAACCCTGCTCTGAAGCTGTGATTTCTGGTTTGGATTCAGGAGAGCTTTGAGCATTTAAGTGAGTTACTGAGATTACTGATGTACTGGAATTGTACTGGAGCGTACAATGGAGGAGAGGATTGAAGAGTGTGCCTTGGCTTATTTAGTATGCTTTATTTTTGCATTGAACTTCATAAATGCTTAATAAATAATCACTGACATTTTGTAACAGGAATTTTGCAAAATTAAACCTTTTGCTTTCTTGATTTGAACCAGCCATTTGTAGGCAATTGAGCATGACCACATTTATGTTGTGTTTAACATCCATTGATAAGGATCCTGCTGTATGTATTAAGATTTCCCAGGCCAGAATTTGTATTTTTTAAAAAAAGGACTCCATGCATTTGAACCTGTGCAGACATGTCAGGTGACATGTGACATTTATTATAACTTCTTACAACTGAATTTTGCTGGAAATTCTTGGCATGGGATAAGTCTTGTAGAAATCAAGAGTTAAATTAATGGCCTGAATTCATCTGGAAGTAGACAATTTTGAGAACACTATATTTAAAAATCTTGGTCTAAAATTTACTTATTTGTAAAAAGATGAGTGCTTTACTCACTTCTGTCCTCATTCATGTTTGTAAACGTGTAACTGGAATTCAGTTCTATTTTCTGAAGACTTTGAAGCATCGGGTTCCTTATTAAATTATTATAATAAATATTTTTGTAAATTTAGATGGTTGCTCTCATGGCTGCTTTAAAGAAAAAAAATAGTGATGATGAAAGAATTAGGCTTCACTGCACAGCTGCACCTAAGCTGGCTACACTGGATCAATATTTGATTATTTCATGTTTGTTACAGTATTTCTCATAATGGCTCATAAGTTATTGTCAGAATCTTCCTCATGCTGTGCTCTTATGTAATGTTTTGTATCTTAGTTTGTGAATTTGTAATTGAAAAATGGTGTCTTGTAATAATACACAATAAGAATGTGGTTGTGGGATAGAGAAGTTTTGTGTGTTTGTTTTTGTACTGTTTGTAATAATGAAAGTTTTGTGTGCAGTAAGTTGGGAGCATCTGTTGCATGAGCTTGGCTGCAGAATAAGTGCATATCCCATACATATCTCAACAGGGAAATGGAAGTACTTTTCTGTGAGCTGAGAACAGCTGTGGAGATGGTGTAGCACACCCAAGAGCCGCTTTTGCAGAGGAAGAGAGCTGTTTTCTGTAACCATTGCTGCTGGAGGTCCTGTGTCCCGTAGAACTCTTAGAACTATACACAGCAGGTAGTACAGGTACAGTTTTCAATAGCATCTGCTGGATTTGAGTAGCTGGAGTATCTTGATCTATCACTTATGCTAGACTGAGTCATTGCTCTTCACTAAATGCAGGGCTCATTAATAAGAGGAACAGCCTCTGGGATTAATGTGGTTTGGGGTTTTGTGCAGATAAACACTGGCAGAGAATGAGGTACCAAGTCGATACTGCACGGACTTGGGCATTTGTCTTAACAGTTATGGTACATTTTAGCTTGGCATTTCATAGCACATCAATATACCTAATGCAGTGTTCTTTGTGAAAGTTGCAGTGAATCTCTGCAAAATTCTTAAGAATGGAGCTTTTCTGCCCCGTATCAGGAAGAAATTCGACCCATCAGTAATCCTGCTCTAAGTCCTAAAGTAGAGGCAGCACTTTTACAGATTTTAAGAGCCATTGTTCCTTGGCAGGTGCAAAGAAACTCAGTTAGAAAATTGCCATGAATGTTTTGCGATTTTTTAAGCCATGCTCTGAACCTCGTCCTTGTTCCCTTGAATCCAGTTGTGTTATCAAGCAGCATTTCTCTCCAATCACATTAAGAATCACTCCATATCATACTGAGGAGAGATCCGTACCCAGGATTAACTCTGGCCCATCTGCTTCAGGTCTCTGCAGGAATTCAGAGTGTGATCAGCTTATTGTAGAAGTAGCCTTGAAGAGCCTCACAGTAGACTTGGATGCCAGAGTTACAGCAGGTGCCAAACACTACTGAAGCACTGCAAGTACACAAAACTTAGAGGTCAGTGACACAGACCCTGCTTAATTTGCTCTTGCTCATTGTTGAAAGCAGAGGGATAGCACTTGATAAAAGAGCCTTGTAGTAAGCATAGATCAAGTCCCTTAATCCACTGGATGGATTTTGGCTCCTGAAAGCAAGGCTCTAAATTCTTGAGGCATGTGGTAAGGAGTGTGTAGGGATCATTTCTCACTGTCTCTTCTAGACCAAAACCCAGGGTGCACTACTAGGAGGCAGGCTGAAACTGGAAGAGGTATTTCAGGAATTGTGAGAGACTTGTGGCCCTGATGGCCATAGTAGCCTGGCTTAGAAGCAGTGAGTAGATGAGTTTATCAAAGAAAATCTTTTAAAAGGTAATAAAGAGCCTCAGCTGTAACATGAATTTATATTAGTATTCTCCTGCTAACCTGCATGTACTTAATGTGCACCTGATGATTGGGGCATTTCATAGAAATACAGAATGGTTTGGATTGGAAGGGACTTAAAAGATTATCTAGTGGTCGTTACCTCAAGTGAAGAGATGGGAGTCCGAGACTTGCATTCATGATTATAGATATTTTTATTGATCTTGATCAAAAATACTGTGAATGACAGAATGGCTTGGGCTGGAAGGGACCTCAAAGCTCATCTCGTTCCACCCCCTGCCATGGGCAGGGACACCTTCCACTATCCCAGGTTGCTCTCCAAGCCCTGTCCAGCCTGGCCTTGGAGACTTCCAGGGATCCAGAGGCAGCCACAGCTTCTCTGGGCACCCTGTGCCAGGGCCTCACCCCCCTCACAGGCAAGAAGTTTGTCCTCAGGTTAATGATTTTCAAGCATCTTCCCTTGAAAATGATCTGTTTCTCCTAACTAATTAGTTCATTTGGGACACCTGATAACACCTTCAATAGCAGTGTCTGGGGTTCAGTGACAACATCAATTTAACACCCCTAACAGTTAACAGAAGATAACATTTTTTACTAAATATTGTGGTATCTTCTTGAGTGATGTTTCAATATTTCTGCAAGTGGTTCAGGGAAACAACAGGCAACCAAGTAGTACCAAGTAGCAGTAGCTGCTTTTGCTCTCAAATTAGAATTGGCATAGCTGGAAGGTGCTGTGGCTCTGTTGTCTCACAGCCCTCTTGTAATGGTAACAAGTATGGGAGTGTCCAAAGGGACATCTCTCTGGT
This sequence comes from Rhagologus leucostigma, assembly GCA_013397725.1. NCBI lineage: Eukaryota > Metazoa > Chordata > Aves > Passeriformes > Rhagologus > Rhagologus leucostigma. Next base: position 1,324,049 of record VZTD01010884.1, on the reverse strand, counting down.
AAAAAAGATGTCAGCAAGTGCGTCATCCAGCTGGCACCTACATAGCCTTTAGGGGGATAAAGCTCCTCTTTTCTGCTCTGTCCCAAGCTCTTGAGCTGAGTTTGAACCTGACTGGCTCTGTGGGACCCAACATGGTTATCCCTCATCAGCCTGGGCAAGGCTCATTGGAGGAGCGAGTGACTGAAGGGAGTTAATTCAAGGAAGGCAATAATTCCAGGCAGGGGATTGAAGCTGGTTCTATTTCTTCCATAAGTCCAGTGTCTTAAGACCAAACTTTGGAGCAGTTATTTTTTGTGGCAGTCTTCCAGGAGAATTGGGTCTTGGCTAATGAAATTCTTGCACACATTCTGCTCAGGACAAAGCTGTCTGCATGGAAGCTGCAGCCTGGTAAGACTGCAAATTGGTATGGGTTGTTTGGGGGAAATGTATAAACACACGGATCATCTGGTCCCCCTGCCTGTGCTTGCTGTGCTGCTTCCAGCTCCTGTGGGCTAGCTTTGCTGCCAGCGTGGCAGAGGGAAGGGAAACACCAATTCCTCACTGCCAGCCCTGCAGTGCTGACAGAGCTGCTGGGCAGGAGCTGTTCTGGCCTGGCCTGTCCTGTCCATTGGCTGAAGTGCTAGCAAAGTCTGGGTAGCAACATCTTAGCATCTTGCTGAGGACAAGTCTGTGAAACACAGTAGAACAAAGCTTTTCCTTTTTCCTCTTCAGGCTATTTTGTACTTCAGTGCTGGAAGATCACCTGGAAATGGAGCAGATTTGGGACATTCATTGGTATTAATCACTTTGGCCCCATGTCCTTTTTCTGCCTTTACTCCCATAAGCAGTGTGATGGAAAGGTTTGAATCTGATATCTACAGGGACTGCTTTGTGTTTAAAGAGCCAACAAAGCAGGCTTAAATACCAGCTTAAAAACTACAGCAAGAGGTCTTTGGACAGCCAGATAGTATTGGCTTGGAAATGGGCAGCAGTGTCTCAATGGAACAAATGAAGATTCAGTTGTTTTTAATAGCAGTGCAGCATGTTCTATCTTTTCGGACTTGTTTGATTTAAATTAATGGTAGTTTAACTAGTGTTAAATTGCCCTTAAAAGCAGAGAAACATTTTGTGTGTAATCAGATGGAAGAAGGGGAGGAAGCTTCCCCACCTTTATTTATTTTTTTCCTTTTTTTCCTATGGAGAAGATGCACTTTGTGTGCTTCAATTTAATTCCTGGCAGGAAGTCTGGTCTGATGAAGTAGCAGAGAGCCGTCAGCTCCCGCTGCGTGTGAGACCCTGCTGTCATTCCCTGCTCTGAGACGCTGAGGCCACGGGGTGGCTGCAGCCCAGGACTTGTTGTGCAGCAGGGGTTGGGATGTCTGGCTCCAGCCGGTGTGGGAAGAGCTCTGTTCCACAGCTGGGAGGAGTTCCAGAGCAGCATCGGCCTTGGCTGCCTTAGTGTGTCCTGCATGTCCAAGGCTGTCCCACAGGCCGGGAGGCTGCTTCCCTGCTGAGCACAGCTCCCGAGCACAGCGTTAGGGTTCTGAGCTCCCCTCGGGGCTGTGCCTGCCCAGTGACAGTCACTGCAGCAGCAGTGGCTCTGCCAGCAGAGCAGTGCTGCCGTGGGGGCTGCACCAGAGCAGGGCTTCGCTTCACAAGCCCTGCAGCTAAACAAGTACACAGTGATAACAGGGTTAAAATAGGGATTAAAAAATGGAATGTGAAGCAGCAGCTAAGCTGGCTGTCTTGCTCAGCTTGCTGAACTGATAAAAATTTACTTATTTCTTCAGCTAGTGTGGGTCTGGGTTAATTTCCTGCTAGTTTGGCAAACTGCTAATTCTCAGCAGAGACAGACTTTGGTGGGGAGAGCAGGTGGGAGGCTGCCTCTTCTGGGGGCTCAGTTGCAATACGAAGGCCTCTGAACTGAGGGTTTTGGATTGCCATAGACAACTCTGTGCTTCCCAATCCCGTGAGGGGGATCCCGGTCTCTCTGCAGGGTTTTTGCTGGGTGCTACTGGCAGCCTGACCAGGGAAATGGTTTTTTCCTGCTCTGCTGGAAGTCTCAGCTTTGAACAGCTGGTGCCAGGAGAAACCCAGATCAGCTGTAGTTTGGGTCTAGCTGGAATCCATGGTCTAGCAAAATTTAATTCTGCAGCATAAAAGATCTGAAGGAACACTTAAAAAAAATTGTGGGCCTTTTAATTGAATTAAATATTAATATGGATAATGCAATCAATGCTTTATTGATTGCATTAGCCACAATAATGTTTAATTCAATAAGTCTGCAGTGCTGGATCTTTTTCTCCCCTTGTGCAGCGAGGGAATGCCATATGCTCTGCCTGGCTCTGTCCCCCAGGCTCGTTCTAGAAGAGCAGGAGATGATAGGATTGGAAGAGGGCAAAGGAGCCAGGCTGTGCTCTGGGTTGAACTCCTTTGTGTGCCCCCAGGTTGGCTGTGTAAAGCCAGGGTCACCTGTGTGGCTGGATTCAAACCAGCTACTCTTAGTGGCACGCATAATTTTTAAAGCCCTCTCACAAACAATGTTGTTATTAATGCAAATACTGCCCCTGACCCCTGTGTGCTCTGCTTCTGGAGCCTGTGCCCGATGCAATGCTTCATTCCTGCTCTCAGCAGTTGTGTCCCAGCAGCTTGTGTCTGTCAGAATGGGAAGATTTTCTACCCTAAGCTCACTAACGTGCTTCTGAAGAGGTGCCAGGTTCTGGTTTTAAACCCAGCCAAGCTTGAACAATTTTATCTGTGGTTGTAGGCAGAAGGCTTTTATTAAATTAAAGTCACAGTTTTGTTTAACGGCAAAATTGGAGGCAGATGTTCTCCCCAGCTCAGCTTGCTCGCAGTACAAGGCTTCTGGTCTCTGGTTCTTTGCTTGCTGTGTACCTGTGGCACAAGGTGTGGTAAAAACATCTGGGAAGGGCGTGGAATAAACACTGGGGGTTTTTCCAGTGATGGCTTTTTTTGGCCTCTTTCAAGAATGCTGGATGAAAGTGACCTTGATCAATAAGAAGAGACCGAGGAACTGCCAACACAGAATTAGCAGATGCTGCAGTGTCTGGGGCTCAGGAGCAGCCTGTCCCTACCTAGGCTCAGGTCCTGGAAGCTACAAATTTGGTGTCCCAGCCATCAGCAGGACACCAGCCTTGCCCACAGAGCTGGCTGGGTGTTTGGACCTACCCTGCACCCTGGGCCAGCATGGGACATGCAGGCTTTTACCAGTCTCTGTGGCCACTGAGGAGATTCTCACCAACAGGCAGAGAAAGTGGGGGGGGGAGAAAGGGGTCAAGATTTTATTTGGTCTTACTGCATTCCATCTACATTTGTCAAATCCAAGGAAAAGCCCATAACCTTGCTTTTATTTCCTCCTTACGGGGCCCGTGTGTTTCAGCACGAAGCCTTAGTAGCGTGCAGGGAATCTGGGTGCAGAAAGGATGGGCACAGTGAGCTCAGCTGCAGTCAGCCATCCATCAGGACCAGGTTTGGACACAGCCTTATATTTTCCTTTGGTTTTGAGAGCCTGCAGTTAGGTACTTTAAGGAGGATTTGGACTGAAAGACAGGCTGTGAATGCAAAATGCAGTAGAAGCTCCCAAATTCACGCGTAAATGAATAAGTGATCAGATGCAGCAGCTCCTGCTGTGGTTGAGCTGCTGCGGCTCTGGCACATTTAGGTCCACAAGTTGGAAGGAGCCACAGTTCCTACTGAAGGCCAGGCAAGGCAGTACTGGCTCTGGATCAGTCTCTGGATGGCACCACAGTGATCTGTTAAATTGGGGGTGGCACTTGCACTACAGGCATGAGCGGTAACATTTGACCATAGTAGGTAAACACACCTGAGTGCAGCAGGGAGAGAGGCTCTAACCAGGTCTGGGGATGTGCTGCATAGTCCCACACAGAATTAGTGCACATTAACGTAACTATTTCAACTGTCTTTGTGTATTAAATTACAATATTCACTTCTGGTCTCATTCTTTCCCTTTTTTCCTCACATCACTGAAAGAAAAAACACTTAAGTCTTACAATTTCAAAGCAAAACACACAGCAAGTGAAGAAATCCTCAAATAAATGCATTTGAGGGTGTTTTGTCTCTTCATTGCCATGGTCACCCTCACCTCTTCTGTTCCTGCTCTGTGCTGTGTCCAGGCTGCTCCTGCTATTTCTTTCATCTTCAAACAGATGATCTTAGAAAAAGATAATTTTGTACCTGCTGGAGGAGGGAAATCATTGTTTTGGTGCTGCCCAGGCCAGCACAAGAACTTGGGAGGGAGCTCATGTGTTGCACTGCCCATCAGCATTTGTGTGGTAATGGAACAGGTTTTATACAGGGGCTTCAAAGCTCTGTTCTTGGGGTGAGCGACAAAATTCCCCTGCTAAGGGGGCAGCTGCAAACTCACTTTCTGAATCTTCACCTCTCCAGACCCTATTTGCAGGGTTTCTCTGTCCAAAGCAGATTGGAGAGCTCTCTTTGATCATCTTGCGACCACGTTTGCATGGGTGCCTGCTGTGCCCACTACAGGATTTTAGACTTACTCCCTGCATTACAGCAGTTCCACACTCGGGTTCCCAGGCGTTTCCCTCTAATGCATTTTGCATTAGTAGCTAGTATCAGGAAATCTAGTACCAAAAGGTTAATGGAGATCCATTAGTCCTCTTTCCCCCCTTCTTCTTTCTGTGCTAGTAGAAGACAACCAATTTCATGAAATACATTATGTCTGGAAAGGGTCTGGAAGCACTTGAAATTCTGTATGTGCAGAGCTGTGGGGCTATTAATATTGTCCTGTCTAAGCACCGCAGGTAAAGTGGGATTTGTGGCTGTTCAGTGATACCTTTCAGGTGTTTTCCAGCCTCCACAACCTTTCTCTTCCTCTTAAAAAGAGTTGGGGTTTTTGAGACCTTCTCAGGATTACTTGCTTGGCATTTCCTCCTTCTGTGTGCTCTCTCAGCTATGGGAAGGGTAAAGAAAGAGGGATGTCGGGGAAGTTGGGATGGTTGTGTGGGCAGCTGAGCTGGCTTTGACAGCCGGACTATTCCTCCAGCTGCAGCAAGTGGTTTTCTCCCTCCTCCCCCTGAAGCCAGCATGACAATTTCTGTCCCGCTAATTAGAGCGAAGCTGAACCCCGTGAGTATCTCACTGCCTTCTCTGACCTGTATTTTAGACAAGGTCAAGTTGTTTCGGTGAAAAAAATCTATTACTCTAACGATGCCAAGTGGCAAGTGGGAGGGCTGGAGGGGGGCTGGCTGTTTTGCCTCCTAATGCGTTTATGATTTGAGGAGCTTGCCACATTCTTTAACTGAAACCTTATGTTTTAGCACAGCAGACCTCTGAAAGGTCTAATTTGGGTTGTGATGCTGTGAAGCCTCCTGTCTCTGTGTGTATTGGGTTTGCACAGCAAGGCTTTGGGAGCAGGAGAAGCTGCTGGAAGCCCCTGCCCAAGAAGGAGCAGCAGAGACAGCCTGTGATGCACTGACTGCAGCCCCCATTCCCTGGCCCCCTTTGCCACTGGGGGAGAGGAGGTAGACAAAAAAAATATCTCTACTGGAGGCTCAGTGACATGAAGATTTTTAGGTGAAATGGGGGCATCCAAAGCAGAGTGCATGAGCAGCTCTGGGCATGCAAGTTCAAACGTAGCAGAGTCATGGCCAAAAGAAAAGAAAAAAAATCCCATGGGCTTTAATTTCACTTAATGAGAAACCATTCACAGTGTTCCATTTCTGATCCATATCTTTCCGTTCCTATTCTAATGGTAATTACTGTAGCAGTTTATTAACAAAGAAATCATTTGATAGCTTTCACATGATCCCATACTTCAAGTATCTAACAACCTATTGATTCGATAGCTTGGCAGCGTTCTTGATTGAGGAGCTGGAGTTTGATTTTTTTTAAGCACTTTGATCATCTCACATGCAAAGGATAATTATTTTTCTGGTTGAAACATGGGCTGGATTGCAGAATGATGGAGTCTACAGCATGTCCTTGTGTGGGATCCCTGCTGTACCCACAGTCAGAGCAAGCAGTGTCTGTGCTTTTACAGAGGGCTGGATTTCTGATCCCTGAGTTACTGCAATCAGGTGTGCGACACACCTGCAGAGAGGTAATTGCAGTATTTGTCACTGCTGAGTGTAGTTATGTTGCCCAGAAAGCTGTGGATTCCCCATCCTTGGAAGTATCCAAGGCCAGGTTGCGTGAGGCTTGGAGCAACCTGGTCTAGCGGAAGGTGTCCCTGCCCATGGCAGGGGGTAGAACAAGATGGGCTTTAAGGTCCCTTCCAACCCAAACAATTCTATGGTGATTGTGTGATATCTTTATGGAGGGTTTTGTGTTTGCATGTTGTGCCCTGCTCTCCTGGGCCCCAGGTGGTGCATGGAACAGGTTTTGCAGCACAATGCATTTTGGCAGCCCTCGCTCATGCTGCGGACTCATGGCACTGCTGGTTGATTCTCCCCTCCCCGGCTCTCACTTTCTGGATGGTTCCTCACTTTTTCAAGGTGACTGGGGAAGTTTCCCTGGACAGCAGTTCACGTTGAGACAGAAGACCAGGACACTGCAGGAGCTCTTGGAGGGCTGTGTAGTTTGTGAGGGGGGAGTCTGCCAGAGAACACAAGCCCAGAACCGTGGTCCAGCCCCTCAGAGACAACCAGCAGCCAGTCTGCCACTGTACAAATAAGGTTGTGTTTTGGGAGCAGTGTGTGGCATAGGCTGCTTGTGCATATTGCTGTCATGCTTTTTGAGGACTTTTTGAGATTGTTCCAAATTTTATTGGAGGCCAACGTGGCAATTGTGTTTCTGCTGTTCGATGGGGAAGCTTGCCTAGAAGAGGCCCAGCTACTTCAGCAGGTAGACTTGGACCAAAGACCTTTAGTCACATCATGAACCCTTCTGAAAGGAATGAGGGGAACAAACTGGATGGAAGCAATTTGCTGGAAGTTTTCTCATGCAGGTTTGGAAAGAACAGAAACATTTGACCTCCATGAGGAGAACCTGCCACCTGTGTCCTCTCAGGGCATTTTATGCACATGACCCCCAGATGGGTCCCTGAACTGGTTGGTTAATAATTCATAAACTTCTGGAACAGCCTGGATTGATCATGCAATGCCCAGGTGACCCTACAACCTGTGGGGAATAAGGTGCTGGGAGAACTTGAATTAAACGTTGGTCGTTCTCTCATCTCATATATCACAGACTGAAAGCTTTATGACTTCAGAGCTTACTGTATTAATTTTATGCATGAGTGCTTTATTTTTGCCATATGAGATCTATCACTGGCTTACTAGAGCAAAATATCATTAGACCTGGAAAAGGATTTGGTCACTTAAACTTTGTCACCAAGGATCATTGCACACAGATTATGTAGGGCTGTACTGTGCCATTTCTCATGTGTTTATTAAGTGATTATAAATATCGAACCACATGCCTTCAGGGGACACTTGAGATCGGTGACTGCAGTAACATTTCACTGAGAAAGGTGGCACACACGCAGTGATTTGTGCCTTGGCAGGGCCCATCAAAGGGTTTGCCTGGTGAGAAGGCAGAGGTCTGTTCCATCTTAGGGAGCTCTCCACCGTTTTTAGGGATCGGTCACAGGTTGGACTTGCTGATCTCAGAGGTCCATTCCAACCAAAATGATTCTGTGATTCTGTTATTGTGCATGATCTGACATCCTGGTGTCTGGCATCGAGGTCAGGATGCTGAGGCACCCAGGCTCCAGCCCATGCCAGAGCCCTTGACTTAATCACATCGAAGTACTTTGGCTGCTTTGGTTTCCTCCATCTCAGTTCAGGATGTCAGTCTTGAAAACACCACAAATTGTTCAGAAGTGCTGAGCCTACAGCGTTCATTGTTTCAATCATAATGAATGGAATTTTTATATGAACCCATAAAATACAGCTGTTCCCCCCGGAACATTCAAACTACTTCTGCACAAGCCATTTACTGGCATGGACAAGGGTTGATGGCTTCAAACTGACAGAGGGCAGGTTTAGATTAGAGTTGGGAAGAAATTCTTTTCTGGTGAGGCCCTGGCACAGGTTGCCCAGAGAAGCTGTGGCTGCCCCATCCCTGGAAGTGTCCAAGGCCAGGTTGGATGGGGCTTGGAGCAAGCTGGGATAGTGGAAGGCGTCCCTGCCCATGGCAGGGGGTGGAACGAGATGGGCTTTAAGGTCCCTTCCAAGCCAGGCCATTCCATTTCCCAGAATCTGAAGCTGTGCAGAACCACAGCTGTCCAGCCCAGAGCTCTTCCACTCCTCAATCACCAAGACCGAAGAACAGCCTCCATCTCCAGACTTTCCTTTCCATTTGCTGCCAAGACTGCCAGCAACCTGGTGCCTTGAGTCAGGTTTTCCAAGGTGCTCTGTTCCTCATCAGTCACTGCAGTAGGTTTTATTTTCCACAAAAAAAGTTAACTTGTAAAGCATCTGCAGGAGAGCTGGTAAAGGCTGGGCCTCTTCTGGAAATGGATGTTTCTTTGAGTCCCTTCTTTTCATGTAAAATGTTACATTAAAATGTTTCCTGCTGGGCATGTAAAGCACAACCTGGAAATGTAGCTGATCGCCATTTCTGGACTTCCACTTATAACTGAACAACTCAGGCCCACCTTTGATTCAGTGATCCTCAGAAGAAACAAACCTGCGATCTGCCTCTTAAAAGTTAATTAATGCTTCCGTGATTCACTAATGAAAAAGACCAAGGTGAGAAACAGGTGAGCAGTAAAGAGCTGCATAAATTCACCAACAAAGCTGACAGAAGCCTGCAATTGTGTTCTGAGCCTGAGAACACGAAGAAATGGGGTTAAAATGATTTGTGACCAGGAGAAGGAAGAATTTCTTTCTGTTACATGACTGCATGTAACTTTTATTAGTTTGATGATGTACAGAGGGACTATTTCTCTTGGAAATGGCTTTTTGGTTAACATTTCATTTTCCTTCCCAAAGTTAGCTCTCTTGCAGTGATATGAAACAGCTCCCTGCAATTTCCTAGCCCCCAACTTTATTAACAGCACTTGTTGTGGTTGCAAATGATCTATTTCAGGCCAGGCCATAAAGCTCTTGTTTTGCCGGTGAGCGAGCCCTCGCCCTTTATCGCGCAGCATTTCCACAGCAGGGCAAGGATGAAAAATTGGTTAATAAAAAATAGGAAGAATAAAGCTCATAATACGTTGCATTGATAGTTGCATCACTTTTATACCAGCTGCTTCTCTGTAGGAGTTTGAGGCTGTGCACTAATTTAATATCACTAAATTGTCCTGGGTTTTGCCGTGATCTGTCCCGATACTGCATTTCCAGCCGTTGTCACTTTGGTATTACTCAGTGCATCCAGATAACACCTGGAAAAGTACCAAGGTCACTTCCGCCTGCAAAAGGCACAGGTGTCCAGGGTCTGAGAGGTGGTGCAGATTACCTGGCAGTGAATTAAGATACATTTATTACCAAATAGATATGAGAAAATCAGATGCTGAGTGGCCTCTTGCCATGGGAATAATGTCCTGTGGGGAATGGAGCTTTTAAGATCATGTCTTGGGAATGGAGAGAGATTCCTGCTGTTGTTGGTGCTGGATGTAGCATCTTCTCATGCGGCCAGTTTTTACCCCGCATCTTCTCCAGGAGAAGGTTCTGGTCCAAATTTCTGTTTCTTTGGAGGGAATGTGGCTCCGTTGTTTTCATGTTTCTTTCTTTTCACATTTTCTAAGCTGCTCGGTTTCTCTTTTCATAGGTAACAGAAAGGCTGTGATGCCTCAAGGCTTCCCTCTAGCACTGTTGCCCACTGGTGGCCCCTGCACATGGAGGTAGCAGAATCTTTGCTATGTATTATGTTCTGCAGGTGCTTTCATTCTCAAAAGAGTGTTTTTAGTCTCAGAAGTTAAGGCCAAATGCCCTGGTTGGGTAACACTACTTGAAGAGTGTGTCTGACAAAATGACAGAAGAAGTCTGGTGTGGGTGGATTTCTCAAAGCCTCTCTGTGCCCTGCTCAAGGTTAGAGGTGCAATGGGCCAAGCCTGGGCAGTGACACTTCCCTTGCTGTGGTAACTCCTTCAGAGGATGCTTCAGTGGTCAGGAATTCAGGTGTGCACCCACCCAAATTTCTATTTCTACGCAGACCTAACCTGCGGGATCTTGTCTCCCATTTGGGAATTTCTTATTTCTGCTCTTAACATGATTTCACAGAAAAAAATTCCTGTATTTCTGCTAGAAGGCATCACACTCACGGGCAGCAGACAAACACTGGGGGAGTTTTGGCCTAAGAAATGATGTCTTTGATTTGTTTCTTTCTCAAATCCAGAAGGATGCAGAGAAGTGAGACTACAAATGGTGCTTTGGTCTCTGTGCTCCAGCTGGATGGAGACCAGCCCTGGATCTTCTCAGAACACCCAAGGGGAGTAGGCAGGGAAACCCCATGGTCTCATGGCACTCGTGCCACGATTTTAAGGATTGTCTTTCCCTAAGTGCCTCCTGCTCCCTTGCCTGAGGCACCTGTGCCTCCTTCCATTTATTGTTTTTCACGCTGCTGACAAAAGCAGTGGAATTTAAGATGTTTTTTCGGAGGGCTTAAATATCCCATGGAGTGTCACAGCATGATAACAAACACACTTCATTATCCAGGCACGTCTCTGTTTGCTTTCCTTTGACGCTGGCGGGGCAGGGAGGGGCAGAGCTGCTGTTTGTTTGGAAATGCAATTAGCCCAAGTGCGCAGGCCCGTGGCCAGCCGGGAGGGTAACCTTGAATCCAGGGAAAGTTAGGGGAAATTTAAAGCCATCTGCAGCTCCAATGGGTCCCCACACACCCCTTTGGCTCACAGTTTCTATTCATGCCAATAAAGTGCGAGAAGATCCGCAATACAATGGGAAATTGCTTCTTTGGGTATCACAGTATCTTGACTTAGACGTGCTTTAACCTTGGCCTCATGCTTCCTGCGGGGCCTGTTTGCTGTGCTGCAGAAGTGCCGACACCAGCCAGGAACGTATAGGATTTTCCATCTGAGTAAAATTAAACTGCGAAACCTTTACCAGCCTCTCGATGCCAGACATGCTCTACCTGCATTAACTTGAGCTTAATGGACTGCAAAACGAGCCTTTCAGCGTGTATGGGAGTGGATTATTTGCAGGAGAGCAACTTTCTCACATTTTTATCTCTTCCCTTTCCCAAAGCTTTTGTCCTTTGGATAAAAAAAAGAGAACAGGCAAATACAGCCAAATTACAGGAAGAAAGTCAGGCCCTAGGAAGTCCAGAAAACTGTTTGGGCAAGGCAGAGGGTGTATCCCCCAAGTCAGGTAGGTGATGAAAAGAGCAATGACCACTGCTCCCGGTCTCTTAAACCAAACTGATGTTCATTAGCCAAGTTCTTGGTGGCAGTGTTGGGGATGGTACAAACACTCCAGGCCACACTTTTCAGCATGCCAGCTGAACTCCTCACCCAGGCTTTATTGCAGCCTTTACCAAAGTCCTCTAGGGTAGGACCTAAGGCTGCAGAAGGCAGAGCCTGCTGGTGGTGGAATGCTCCTGTCTGCAGTCTCCACCCATCATCTCACCCTGTTGCACAAGGGGTGATGGCTTTACACTGAGGAGGGTCAGTTTATACTGGATACAAGGAAGATGGTTTTTGCAATGAGGGTGGTGAGGCCTCGGCACAGGCTGCCCAGAGAGGTGCTGGCTGCCCCATCCCTGGAAACATTCAAGGCCAGGTTGGATGGAGCTCTGAGCAACTTGGTCTAATGGAAAGTGTCCCTGCTCATTGCAGGGGGGTTGGATTAGATGGACTTCAAAGGTCCCTTCCAACCCAAACTATTCTGTGAGTCCATGATCATCACACATCATTTGGAAGGACTATGTAAAGCCTGGTGAGCCCCCTTTTTCACCTGCTTCCTTGGAGTTTTGCCTTCCAGATCACAAGATTTTTTTTCCCGAACTCCCTAGGCTTGGATTTGGCTCTCCAAACACAGAGCCGAGCCACTGTTGGAATACCTGAAGAGACAATCCATATGAGTAACAGGATAATCCCTATGCATAACCAGGAGGGAGAGTGGGCTGGTGGTTTCTCTTCAAGCTTTCGTGCATTATCACTCTCAGGAGGACAGCAGCACGGAACATCGTGTGTGTTTAATGACCAAAAGTACCTTCACTGTGTCCTTCCCAGTGCCAGATGTGTTACAGTCTAAATGAGGACCTTTAATAGTGGCATTAATTATTACTGAAATCCTGCTTTGTCCCACTGAAACAAGTCTAATAGCTCATGCTTGCTCTTCCTCTCTCCCCATCCTTTCCCCAGATCACCATCTCCTGTATCTGATGCCAACACCAGAAAGGCTCCTTTCACCTGGCTGGTTGGGCGACTAGCATGGGGTGACGTGCAGAAAAGGTCAGGCACAGGTCCCAGCACCAGGGCTGCTCCATGAGCTGAGGATCGGGAAGGCAGACTTGGGAAGGATGCCCTGAAACTGTCAGAGTGTCGCTTGGTGCTACCATATCCACACTCGTGCCTTCTTCACTGGGAAGCCCAGTGCCAAGAAAATACCAGCTCGCAGCTCCCAGGGATGCAGATAACTAATTGAAATAATTAATTGATTAAATGCAGACATCTTCCCTGTGAGGATGGTGAGGCCCTGGCACAGGTTGCCCAGAGAAGCTGTGGCTGCCCCATCCCTGGAAGTGTCCAAGGCCAGGTTGGACAGGGCTTGGAGCAACCTGGGATAGTGGAAGGTGTCCCTGCCCACGGCAGGGGGTGGAATGGGATGATTTCTAAGGTCCCTTCCAACCCACACCATTCCCTGATTCTATGAAATAGTGGCCTCAGGGGAGCCGGCATAGCCAGAGGACATGAAATCCTCAGAAAGGAGAGGCTTCGTCTGTCTCTTGAGCAGCCATGGATAAGACCCAGCTGCCTGCCCAAAAGATAAGGCTGTCTCTGCAGATGGGTGCAACCATCACCTGTCCTGTCCCCAGGGATGAGACCAGTCAGTGCTGGCAGGGACACCATCTCGTTCTGTGCCATCTCAAAGGAGCCTGGCTTAGCTTTTGTGTTGGATTTTGTCTTTCTTTCCAATTTCCTAGAGCATAATTATCCCTTTGTCTGTGTGTGGCTGAGTGGAGGCATGAACTGGCATCTTCTGAGAGCAGAGCTCTTTTAGGTACTGGAGTTAGTCATGGTAAAAAGATACTTTCTCTTAAAGAAAAAGGAAGTATATCTACAAATACAAATAAATCCATTTGGTATATTAGATGGCCCTCTAAAGGTTGCAACCCAAACCCTTCTATGATCCTAAATATATAAATACAGGCAACTCCTTTCCATGCCTTCCATCCCCTGTTTTACAAGCTAAGCTTCCACACCACAAGGAAGGTGGATTCTTGATAAATTTTTCATTTTCTCTGTTACTTGCTGTTGCAAACCCATGTCCTTTTGCTATGTAAAGGACATTCATTTGCCATACATCCACATGGGCCCTCTTTCCCCTTTAACAACCACCAAAGAGAAACACTTTATTGCTCTTGCTGTGCTGGAATCCTGGGATTTGCTCTTTGCTTTTACCTCTAGCAGAGCTGTGGCTGGATAGGTGTTGCTGCAGTGGATCTGGCATCCAGGGGATGGTCACTGGGGCGCTCAGCTCACTGTTGCCACTGAAGCCATTATCTGCTGCTGCCTCAGGAGCACTGGTAGGACGGAGAGTACCCAAAGTTTGGGATTTTCCCAGTCTTAGCGCAGTTTGGAGTGTGCTTTGCAGCTTCCTGGGGGAGAAAGACATTGCCCTGCTGTGCTCCGGAGCTAAGTCAGTCCCCCTGGGGTGTGCAGGAAATAATTCTGTAATTATAAAACAATCTTGACTAATGGCATATTAATGATGACAGGGAAAGGCGATGCTCCTGGGATGGGCTTTCCCACTGCGAGGAGGAGGAGGAGGGAGCTGTACACGGCTGCTGCATTTGGGGGGCAAAAGATGGCATCACATCAATGAGGCTTAGGTGTAAGAACCCCAAGAGGAAGGGCTTTTTCTGACTCTGGGTCTGTTTCTTCTGCAAAATTCACTGTTGCTCCTGCTGAAGGTGTTGCCTCTGAGCTGTCCCCTCTCTGACCTTCTCTTTTGCTCCAGTTCGAGTCCTCTTGGCTCCCTTTTCTAGCCACATCTCCTAGGCTGTCCCATTTCTATCTCCCCTCACTTTTCCAACTCATCAATTCTACCTTTCCCGACTTTCTGCCCTACCAAGCCCCCTGCTCTTCTCTACCCCTCAGCATCTTCCCTCGCCTTTATCCATGTACTCTTCTCCATCTCCCACAAATACCTCTTGTATTTTCAGGAGTGCCAGCCCAGGGGCACAGGGAGGATGATGCCCATGGAGGAGGTTGTGCTCCCCCATCTGATAACATATGTATCAGGCACCTTTCCCTTCAGCTGGCAGCCTCTGGAAGCCCAAGATGAACCTTTCAACAAGATTAAAGAGATGGTATTAATTGCTATTGATCACAGGTCAACAAATTAAATTGCATTTGCAGCTGCATCTCTGAAAGGTCTAAATGAGAAGAGTAGTTAATGGGTCTGGCTGGCCCAGAGCTGTGATTAATTAAAGGCAGAAATGAACTACAACATTAAAAAAAAAAAAGGAGATTGGGATGAGGATGAAGTTCTGTAGGGTATTCAGAGAGCGCCTGATGGGATTTCAGTTCTGGATCCACCCTGGTCTGAGAGAGGCTGATGGGAAGCAGAGCTGGTGGCAATGATTTTTGGGGCTACTGGCACCCCCAGTGCTGTGGAAACATTGCCCACCTATGACTGGCAACTCTTCCACATAAACAGTGGAAGTTTTCCTAGAAAATGATCTGTGCCCTTCGCTTCTCTCTGTGGTCCCAGGCCATGTCCCACTGACACCTTGGTGCTTGGAAGACCTGTGGGATCCCTCAGTGGGACTATGTCTGACACTGCTGGATTTGGGGGAATCAGACCCCTTCTACAGTCTGAGCCATGGAGACCCTGCAGACACACCTGTGATGGGATCTGCACGGCTTTCCCTCATGTGACCCAGAGCATGCTCCAGCTCCCTGCACGGGGTCAAGGGGTCCCCCTCCCTCAGCCTCTTTTTCCCATTTGTTTTTAGACACAGTGCCCTGAAAGAGTGAAGGGCAAAAACCTGAGCATTCCCATGTTCCTTAGCAATCCCACTGCTCTTCCCATGCCAATCCAGCACCGCAGCATCCCAGTGGCAGCTGGGAGAAAAGTACTCCTGGGTGGGAATAAGGGCGCTACTGTGACTCCTTGGGAAATAATGAAGTAGCACAGCACGGAATGGAGATGGTGCTTAATTAATAACGAGGAAAATAATAATATGTGGCACGCATAGTGCTGTACTTGTTCCAAGCACTGTACAAACATTAACTACAGTAATTAAGCTGTAATTAATTAGAGTAACTACTAATCAGTGTAAATAATGATGCATCTGGAGGTACCAAATGGGGTTTGTGAACTGAAAGCAAATTTCCATGTTCAGGAAATGGCATCAAATATAAAATGGCACCAGTAAAAGGCAAAAGCAGATGGAGGTTAAAGCGAGAGCCTGGGAGCCGTGTCGGTCCACGGCAGCTCCCCAAACAGGAACCCTGGTTTGGCAAAGCAAAGCTGGTGTATTGAGTTCCGGCTGAGACACGCCCTGAGCAACCCTTCCCATCCATGGGATTCTCATGGCCACTTCCAGGCTCCAAGCCTGCTCTTCCCACCCCAGCTGCACTCACCAGCACTGATGAGACAGGGACTGGAGCAAGGGATGAGATGGGGAATTGGGAGCTTGAGGGGCTGATGATCAGCAGAGTAAAATACACCACAAATGTATAATTTTGGGGTTTTTTTGCTGGTTCACACACTTTATATTTAACAAAATAATTTTTTAATAATATAGTCTTTTACACATCAAATATTGTTTCTAGGACCCCTCCCTCCCATTTTTACAGATTTTTTTTTCTCACTAGTTTCAGGCACACTATTGTTTGAAGTTTTGAAACTGGATAGTCATTGACAGGCAACAGCTTACGAAGAAATGTGGCAATGACATCTCTAATGGTACCAGCTCGGCCTGCAGGGAGCCAGTGCTCAGCCACAGGACAGCAGTTGCTGTGCTAAGTGCTCCTCCCACCCCTGCCCTCCAGGAAAACACCAAAACGGGGAAGAAATGAAAGTATAAAGGCAACAGTGTGTATAAACCGAGCCCAATGTGCTGATCCGCTTCAGTGAGGATGCTTTATGGAGGATTTGCTGCCGTTGCTGTTGAGAGCAGGTGCTGGACTGGAGACTGAGCTCTGAACAAAATAAGCAGAACCACCCTCATGGCCTTGACCAAAAAGCAGGGAACCAAGCGTGGACAGTGATGGGAAAGGCCCCTGCGCTCACCTGGGCAGGCAGGGCAGGGAGATGACATTGGTGGCTTTTCTTTCACAGTATCGCTTGGAAGCTGCAGCCTGAGAAAGCAGGAGGTACCAGTGCTGGAAAGCCCAATGGGGACCCTTGGCTGCTGGGGATCCGTGCGGACCTCTGCTCCTGGCAGGCAGGCACAGAAAGCAGCTGCTTTCGAGGGAGAGCCCTCACCAGGAGCCCAGCCCAGCCCTGCTGCACCGTGGCTTGCTTTATCCCTGGCAGTGTGGATGCTCCCAGGGACAGCCAGGGCAGCTCCCTCCCACTGTAGCAAAGGGTCTTACCTGCCAGCTGAGCCACTTTAGTGCTGCCACAGACATGGGACGTTCCTGGAAACCTCCAGAGTGGGGTGATCCCATATTTTAATTGTGACCTGCTGTCGCTGAAGGCAATGAAACACTGCCCTTGGCTCCAGCGAGAGCAGCCTCAGGATGGGACAAGGCAGGTGGGCACATGCTCAGCCTGAGAACCAGGAACAGGTGAGGCCCTCTTCCCTCTGCTCCACCACTGCTGCCCCAGCCAGGAATCACAGACAAGCCAGGTAAGATGTTGCTTTCATGGAGCACCTTCTGGTTGGCTGCCCCAGCCTGCCCACGTAGCTGCTGTGGGCTCTGCTCCCATCAAGGTCACGGTGACTGTGGAGGTGTCTTTGACTTTATTGTCCCCACTCAGTGGAGAAAATGTAACACAGATACAGCTTTGTGTCTTGGCTGTCCGGTCTATACCTGTGCATCTACCTCAGTCCTGCTGCAGGTTACATTCCAGTTGGGTGTTTCTTAACCCCCCATCCCTTTCAATTTCTACCTCCCTCCTGTCCTTAGTGCTACCTGCGCTTACAGACACAATAAAAATGCTCCATCTATTGCTCCACTCATAGCTGTATTGTCCTGATGATCCCAGCTTAGGAAGAGGCTTTAAAAAAAAAAAAAATCACAATAGCAAAAAACCCTCAAATAAATAAATGTGAAAAACCCCACGATCCACACTGTAGAAAGTGAGAGCAGTGAATCGATCGGCGCCTCGGAGGCGTCGCCAGGCCAAGAACGTGCGGGGGCCCTTTTCCTGCTGTCCTCCCCCAGTCCCAGCAGCGCGTCCCCACCAAGCACTGGTGATTACAGCAGCAGAGCAGGCACCTGGACACCGGGCACAGAGTGAGTAAAGCGGGAGAGGAGCTGCAGGGGGCACGGGGAGACCCTTCCCTGCAGGTACCGATCTCTGCTCGTGTGGCACCCTTGCAGAGCTTGCTGGTGACCCTGCTGCAGCTGGCGGGAGGTCGGACGCGTGGGCAGCATCGAAGCCGTTCCTTCGTCACCATCACCATCATCACCATTATCACCATCTCCATGAGCAGGTTGTTGGCCGGGGATGCTGCTACAGAGCCTGCTTGCCCTGGCACTCGCGCTTGGAGCACTGCGCCGGCTTCCACCAGTCCCCGTTGTGGCAGTGGCAGATGTTGCAGTCGTCCACCTTCACCTCGATGCCCGCGGGAATTATCGTGGTGCCTGCAAAGCAGTTGGGACCTGCAGAAACACATGGGGGTGACAGGATAAATACTCTGTGTTTGGATTGGGGGCAGCACCTCTGCTCTAAGCCTGGGACAGGCAGGCACCCAGCACCAGCCCCTTGCTGCGCTCTGGCCACGCCACCATGGCTGCCGAAATCTGCAGCAACACTCCCGCCTTGCTCAGTGCCGAGCCTTGGACCCACAGCAATCCCTTCTCTCATTTTTTGGTTGCCCTCAGGCACTAAAGGGAAAAATAAAAAGGCCTTGAAACTTTCTGTTTCTGCACCTAGCCCCTAGAACAAATGGCATGTGCACTCAGCTTTTTCTACTCGGTTGACCACTAATTTAGTACCTCTTTCTCCTTAAATCTTGGCTGCAAGATGGACAAGACCACGAGGACAAGCATGAGGACACAGCCCAGCCTTCACTGCTCCAGCCTGGTGAGCCTGCAGGGAGCTGCAGGGACCAGAGCCAAAATTCATCCCCTAGGGCCACTGGCAGCCATGCTCTAACACCAGGTAACCCTGAGGACCCCCACCAGCTTGGAGCTATTAACCGTAAATGACTTACTGCATCACCTCTCAAATAAGCTTTCTGATAAAAGCTGGGGTTTTTTTCCTCAAGGATAATTCCTTTAATCTGCTTATTACTGCTTTGGGTCCTTTTTTTTTTTTTTTGCTTCTTTATTACACAGTATCAAAGCTGAGCAGCAAGCCAGCAAGGATCTTATTTCCCAGTTGCAGAATGGTTGGGTTGGAAGGGATCTTAAAGCCCTTTCCTCCTCCTCATAAAAGCCCCACAAATATCCACTGCCCATCTGTCTTGGTGCAAGCTCTCTCCTCTTCCCCTCCTACTCCTTCACCGCTTAGTGCCAGGAATTAATGTCAGAGCCAGCAGCACACACAAAAAATTCAAGGCAGTCGCATTGGTGGCATTGGGGAAGCATAAAGACATTTGAAAAGTGTTTTGTGGCTCGAGTGCCGCTCCAAAATGTCACCCCTCAGCTGGCCACCGGTTTTAATCTATGTCTCTGGTGTGTGAGGTGTATTCCAAAGGTGAGAGCATGTACAGACATGGAATATGGGCAAGTTGTTCCTTACGTTTCAGGCTTAAGGCCGTTTGAAAGAGAAACAGGGCTCCTACGAGGCTGGAAACAGGCTGAGCTGTAGCCAGCCCAGTGCCAGGGTCCCATGCTTTATAGTCTCAGAGAGCTATTTATGAGTGCCCTGACTTCAGTCAGTTGCTCCTCAGGACCCTTTGTTGAACAGGCCACGACTTTGGCAGGGCTGGGCTTAACCAGACAATTCAGGGTGCCTGAGTGTTACTTATGTTTCAACACTCTCCCAAACGTGGCTCTACAGCAACATTCCACATCCATCTTCATGAGGACACGACAGAAGGGCCTGAGAAAGATGCCTTGGATGGCTCCTGTGCAGAATTTGGGGTGACAGGGTGTACCCCAGGGCTGCTGCTTCCTTCCATGGGCAGCACCTGGGAAGGCAGGCTGCAGCACTGGGAAGGTCCGTGCCGCTCCATGCTGCCTCCTCCTCGGCCTAGCCAGCACCTGAATTCCATCAGGATTCCAGAGGAAGCAGGCTTTTACTCCAGACAAGGAGATTGAACTGCACTTGTTGAGCCAGAGCACGGGTGACACAGGGCTGCTGGCAGTGGAGGAGCCTTGGGGGTGGGGATGTTTTAAGGCTGCCTTGAGCTGGGCTTTGAGCTGGACAAGCTCCAAAGAGCCCCTCCAACCTCAGCCATTCCAAACTGCAAAGAACTTTAAAGCCAGGAGCTACCAGCCAAGAGCACGAAGAGAACAGCCAAACCCTACATATGCACACGTGGTATCTGTGTTTTTCCGTGCAGGCATGAGGCTAAAGAAGTCATGACCTGTTTTGGTCATGAGCTGAAGATTTCCCAAATTGACGTCTGTCTGGAAGACACTGTCCTGGTTGGAAAGGCTGTGATCCCAGCTGTGGTATGTCTCTGGCAACCCTCTGAAGTTGTCACACTTTCCCAGAGTCTTTGAGTCCCTGTGCTAGCTGTGCTCTTCACCACTGGTTGAATTCTCTGCTTCCTGGAGCCCGGGGTGGGCGGGGGTGTGTTATGGCCCAGCGTGGGGGTTGCTGTCAGGTCATCTGCTGCTGTTAAATGCCCAGGGTTCAAATGCCATGGAAGTTCCCATAACTGCAGCTAGCTGTAATTGAAGTTGAAATAAATGCCTGGGGTGGCATATTAATGGGATGCTCCAACTGCCTGCCGATGTCAGGGATGTCTGGGGTGGGCAGCCTCCACACAACAGCCTGCTCTGCGCTCCCGGAGCAAAAAAACTCCTTTTCATTGTAATATAAACAAAAAGCTTCCTCTGGAGATTAGGGTGGCAAGGAAAGGGGAAGATCATCTTCCCTCTTGTTGCCCTGCCTGTTAAGCACCTCATTTGAGAGGCCAGTGCTGCCTCGACACCCACACGTCTCCAGACACAGCTTTGTCCGGATTTACAGTACTGCCAGCCCATTCCAGGGGCTGAGAACAGGTGGGAGGCTGGCAGTGATGGAGCCAGCAGGTTTGCTCACTCACAGGTGAGTCAACTTTGCCTCCCAGACAGGCTTTGGGGACCCAGCACCTCCCTCATGGGATTTTGGCACCCCAGTGGTGCAGGGATCATGGTCAGCCACGGGTGATGGCGTTGGGACTGGCTGATGGGGTGCTGCCAACTGGGCAAAAGCTTCTTTTTCCTTCATCCTGCTCATCTGTCTGTTCCTTGGCCGCCCTTCCTCCTCCCAGCAGCCCCAGGTCTCTTGTCCCTCCTGAGCTTCCCCAGGGGGTCATATGGAAATAAAATAATCAGTAAATACCCCTCATTAACGTCTCTGTCCCAGGACAGGGAGGAGCAGAAAGCAGACACTGTGATGAAAGGAGGGGATGGATGAGGGGGATGTGCTAAAAACATCACCTGTGCCTGAGGTCCCTGTTGGAGAGGGGATCCCTTATTGTGGGGACAGTAGCACAGCAACGTCCCTGCCCCAGCCAAGGACACGGGCAGCTCTGCAAATCTGCAATTAAACACTAATGAGCTGCCCCTCGGTAATTAAACACTAATGATCTGCCCCTCTGATCCCTGTTGAGCCTGGGAGGACCAGGCAAGCACCTCTGTGTCTAACAAAATCCTTGGGATACGGCCACCGCCCCAAAGGGGCTGGGCAAGGGAAAGGGGAGAAAATGACAGCTATTTGGGATAAATCACAGGGACTGCCAGACCAGCCCTCGCTGGAGCAGCACCGAACATCCTTGGGCTGGCCAGGGTCACCTGGGCACACCCAAGGAAGGAGCTGTAGTCAGAGGCTGAACTGAGGGAAAAATTACAGCAATTGGGTTTGTTTTCCTTCTTCTTGGCTTTTAGCAAAATGGAGGAAAACATGGCTTGGGGCTCTACTGACATCTGCCCTCCTGTGGGATGTTCTGCCTCCCTCCTGTCAGACTTTAGTACTTTTAATTTGGGCCAACACTGCCACTGCTCTGGACCTTTTCTTTCCCAGCACTCTCTCAAAATAGCCCCCTGTGCATTGCCTGAGTGAAATCGTTTCTTTTGCTCACCACAGTGAGCTGGATGGAGCTTTACTGCATCCTCTCTCTCTCACTGCTATCCCCATCCCTAGAGAAACATGGATTTCTAATGGAAGGCAAAATTTCCACGCTGTATTTGTGATAATTCAACTTAAATTCCCATTGCCTGAAATCCAGTTTTCCAGCACAATCACTATCAGCCAGCCTTTCCCCCCACCCCTTTTTTCTTCCCCCATTTAAACTTCTCCCACCTTCACACTGGAAAACTGGAACCTGTTTGTCCAAACTGGGATGCAGCGAGCATCGCACCACGGCAGAGGCATGAGAGAGGCACTCGGAGAGGGATCCTGCACTGCTGGGATTTAGGTGAAAATATGCTCCAGCCAAGAGGCATTTTCTGTGCCTGGGCATAAGTCACCAGGGAGTTTTCCAGAAACTTTGGGATTTATAGAGCTACTGGTGGAGATAACCTCCAGCACCCGGGGATCTGCGTGGCTGTGCCATGTGCCTTGGAGGGGCTGCAGCCCCTAAAGCCACAGCCAGAGCCCACAGCAAGAAACCAAGTCCTATTTTTTTGCTTTGCAGCAGAGCTAAACAGACTCTTTTAAATTTTCTAATATTCTTTTTCCCTCCCAACATTTCAAAAGCTCAGGGCCCCAACCCAGCACTGCTGAGGACTGGCCTGAGCTTTTCCCACCGCAGCTGCATGAAGGAACTGGATGAGACCAGGGTCTGCCAAATCAATGCCGAAACAAACCCCCAAAGAATGACACAGAACAGCAGTGTGGGGTTTTTAAATTATTATTCAAAGGAAGATGCTGCTCAGAAGCATTCGATGACATGTCAAGCATATCAGGTTACTTATGATAATAGCAGGAACAAGAAGCTGCTTTGGGCAAGGGCTGTCGTCCTGCTCTTGGTAAAAGCATCTTAAACCATGGCTGTGATGATAACAGGACACTAATCACCGCTTTTTCTTGCTCAGGGAGACTGATGGGAGAAGTTTGCTGCTCCCACAGACAGTGTAATTGTGAGATTTGCTTTGCTTAACGTAGTTAATACTCATAAAAGCCCACAGCACTCCAGGCTGTTCGCTAGAACAGCTGTGAAGATTTTTATGGAGATATATTAGGGACATTCAGATGCTGGTTTGATGGGAGAGATGTAAAAAACCCATATTTCATTTGTTGTTTGGGGAGAATGATGGAAAATTCTGCAACCATCCACTGAAGATCAGGTACTTGGGTGATGCCCCTGCTCCACTTCACCCCTGTTCTGGAGGGAATTCGAGGGTCAGGCTCTCTCCAACACCATGAGCTGATGCCTTGGAGCCACTCGGTGCCGAACAGCAGCGTCCCCCCAGCTCCCTGTGACTCCTCAGATGGGTTTTACTGAACTCAGCAGCTCTGCCCGTGGCTTTCAGCAGCTCTGAATTTAGCTTTGTGTGTGCAGAGAAGCAATAAAAGGAAATCAAATGTTAATCAAACAGCAAGCACGGATCACTTCAGGCCAACTGTGATATTCAGATGTGCCCTGAATAGCATCTTGTCCCAGACAAAGCTCATCATCTCCACCAGAACTTCTCATTGTGCAACCTCTGATTTCAGCAAGAGTGGTAGTTTCCCCTCAGTTAAATATGTCTCCTGCCACTCCTTTGAGAGCCTCCCCATCCCTTTAGGAAATATTAAAGCTGACTCCAGGAGAATTTAGCTTATTCAGTCAATGGATTCCATCAAGGAAAGAGGTGCTGATGGCTATGCTTATCTGCCTAGTTAAGACAGCTTCTAAATAGCAGCTCAATTCAGCAGCCATCCCTCAGGCTCCCAAGTGGTGTGCCCCACAATTAAAGTTGCAAGGAATAAGTGGAAAACTGTGGTGTTTCCTGACAGTTTTTAGGAATGGATACATCCCGAAACATCCCCCTGGACGCTCACTCAGCTGAATGAGGCTCAATGACTTTGCTTTTGGAGCTCGACCATCAGCACAACTGGGCGTGGGTGTTTTCTGCTGGCAGTGTGTGTTGGCCTGAGGGAGGTGTTTCTACTGAGCATGGCCAAGTGTCTTCCCAGTGGGAAGGCAGATCTTCCTCTGCATGTCTCCACAAAACAGACCTCTCCCAGGTTTCACATGACCATCCCACACCACAAGCCACGCAGTCTCCAGCACTGGTGTCTGGTGCTGAAACAACCCCTTGCAAAGCAGCAACCAAATGAGGATGACACTCGGAATCCACACAAGGATGCTCGTGGATCCCCAAAAGAAAAAGGAAAAACACAGCAGAATCCCCAGGCTCTGTCACAGAGGCAAGAAATTGCCTGTTGCCTGCATCTTGAGACTTCTTCCATGTCCAGACTGAACTCTGTGCTCAGAAGGGAAGGAAACCCAGCATCTTGGTTTTAATGATGGCCTCTGTTTCTGGAGGTTAACACTGCTCCTCTCGGCTGATCCTGCATGATCTTTTCAAATGTTTATTTAGCTCTGCCAATGCTATTTATGCGATCACTTCAGACTGCAAGAAAAGAGCTCAATTTGTGACTTTAATTAACGAGTTGGGGAGGGAAGAAGTCTTGTTTTCACTGCCTGGTATGGAGAGTGCCAGCCTCCCTCTCTTTGGGGGAAGAAGGCGGCAGCGGGTGAAACTGGAGGTGAGACTTAAAGATATCAGCTGGTGATGCTGAGCTTTGCCTTGCTGAAAATTAAATTTGGCGACGCTCTGCAGGGGCAGCTGAAAACCCCACCCAAAGAAAACAACCCTTGAGCTTTATTGTGTTATAAAGAGGACAGAGCTGGAGATCCTGGCTCGGAGCATGGCTGAAGCCTGAGGGTGCACTGGAAATGGGGCTGCCATGACCCCGCGATGTGGGGCAGTGAGTTCACACCCCGCTAACGCCCAGCGCTGCTCCCTGTCTGCCACTTCTCAGTGGTGGCAGGGGGGACAGCACTGTGGGGTGGCTCTGCTGCTCCCTGCTCCTGCAGGTGATGTCCATGTCCTCCAGCCTCTGGAGGACAAAGCTCCTCCCAGTACAAACACCAGGGGAAAGAACCTCCTGGACTCCAAAGTCCATCGCCACCTAAACACCCAACCTGCACAGAGACTCCTGCAGGGCTGGAAATGGGACTGCTTCAGGTCAGTGCCCCCATCCCAATCACCACCAAGTCTGGAAGCCCCTTCTCAGCCTGCTCACCCTCTCAGGCAGCAGAGAGCTCTCCTGTGATGCAGAGGCTACATCAATGCATCATCTGCCCTGTCAATAAAATCTGGATGCTGCTCTATTTTCAGGAGTGACTAGGAACCGAATCTACCAACTCACGCCAGCCCGAGCGCCACAAATTAAACGTCCCTCCAGTGGGCCAGTGGTGGCTCCAGCAGCCTTCCAGCCCCCTGCCATCCAAAAGCTCAGGAATTGCTCTCTTCTCCTTTTTTGGATTGCTGTTGATATTTTAAAATACCAAAAGGAAGTCTTGCCCTCTGCCAGTTTAACACCATTTCCCCTTGTCCTTTCAGTCTGTGGCTCCCATCTGTGGTAACAAGTGTCTCCTTCTCAAGGTGACTCCAAGATGGAAGGGTCACTCTTCCTTTGCCACCTTGTCTAGCTACCCACGGAGAGATGGCACCTCCAATAAATGCCCTCAATTTCACTTTATTCTGTAAAATGTTGCAAAATCGGAGCCTCTTCTCTTTTCATTTGTGGACAAACCCTGCTGGCTCTGGCTAACAGCTCCTGGAGTCATCTGGTGGCACCTTCTAGACATCCATGAGCTTTCAATTGTGTGCACCACTGCCCCGAAGAATTACTCTCCCCTGAAGCTGATCTGCAGCTCTTTTCCATCCTTCCTGCATTTTTCACTGCTCACAAGACAGTGTTAACAGCTCTTCTCAAGTACTGCCTATTTACAGGAGAGATTTTTCCAGCCATAATTTACATTACTGGGTGCCTGAAGATGCCTAAAAGTTATTTAATCTCTGCATTAAAACATATATATATATCTGCAGTATCCTTGTCCAAATTAAATCCAAGTTGCTCACTCCAAGCCAGCCCTCCATCATTAGATGGAATGCATTAAAAAGGCAAGGGAGAGGTGAAAAGCTCAATTCAGAGCAATGGAAGCTGTTCTACTGATCTCTGCCAGCGATGCAGCCGCACAATAAAGGAATTACAACACACCAGCAGCTCCCAGCCAGCCCAGCAGGACAGGAATCTCCTGGTGGCCCCACATTCCCTCTTGGCTCTCCTCACACCAAGATGGTCACATCATCCAGGCTTTGCTCAGACAATCCCAAGTATCTGCTGCCTTGGAGTCTAATGAATGCAGGGCTCCACTGGAGTTCCCTAAATTATGAGCTGGCACCCAGTGACAGAGACTGATTTAGGCCTCACTGCTTTGCACCGCAGTTAGAAAAATACTGATGGCTCATTATCCATCTTAATCAGCAGCAGCAAACAAATGAGGGACAGGGAGACATCCAGAAGGGAATACACCACATTACTCCTCCTTATTGATAGCACAGTTACTTAATTTGATGTGGAGACATAACTTCAGGCATCTCTAAATACTGGAGCAGGGACGTTTTGGTGCAGGGAAGATCTATGGGTGCAATTTAAAAGCCGTCTGTTTGGGAGCAGTGATGTCCATGGGCGCCGATACCGATCCGAGCTCTGCGGACAGGCCGGACACCATCCCTCACTAAGACAAATGACGACAGTGGCCCTTCCACAGCTAAAATGTACCAGCTGAAAATTACAGCCCCACTCCACTCTTCATCCTCTGTGCTTGTGGGATGAGATGGACAACAGGGGACCAAGCCCAAGGTTGAGCACAGAGTCCCAGAATGGTTTGGGTTGTAAGGGACCTTAAAGCTCATCCAGCTCCACCCTCTGCCATGGACAGGGACACCTTCCGCTGGACCAGACTGCTCCAAGCTCCGTCCAACCTGGCCTTGGACACTTCCAGGGATGGAGCAGCCACAGCTTCCGATGTCTGATGGCTTCTGGATGGTCATGTCCAACTCGCCTTTCCCTGGGCACTGCGAGTGCCAGGGCAGCAGAGCTCTGGATCGGACCTTTGGCACAGCTCACTCAGGGAAGGCAGCACAGAGATGGTGGAGCAAAGCTCATGATTTATGCACACTTCAGAAACATGAATGTTTCCTACTGCTTTGGATGATGGTATCTGCCTCCCCACATGGGCATCTTCCCCACTCCTGTGCACCCAGCCCCTCTGTTTCTGATCCCAAGTGCACCAAAATCAAAGCTGGGAGCATATCCAAGTGCACTTTGAGCTCCCTGCAAAACCTCCAGCCCCAGTTTGCCATTTTACTGGGTTTCTAACCCATTTGCGGGTTATGGACTGTTGGCCAGCAGGGTTAGGTGTTCCTGCAGTGCAAATTAATAGGTATCAAATTCACAACCCTTTATTCACTCTGCTGACTCAAACACCCGAATGGGGGCAGCCTTGAAGTGAAACCAAGGAAGTTTCACCTGGCTGGAGAAGCCAGCACATGGATCAGCTCCCCGACAGCAGAAGAGCAACTCCCAGTGCTTCACACTCAGCTGTACATCCACCGCTTTCGCCCTTCCTTTTAGTGTAAAAGGCAGGTTGGCATTTTCAAAGTCACCTATGGGATTTACATACCAAATTCCTCTTCATTTTAAAAGGATCTATGTGTGCAAATACCTTGATCAGCACTGGAAAGTTTAGCGTATGGTAAAAAAACTGCAAAGGCAAAGGGCCCAGCATTGCCCAGGCGGGAACTGTACATCCAAAGCAGGGTTTCTGAATCAGATTTTCCTGTGCACACTCTGGGCTGGGGAAGGAACACCTCAAAGCCAGAAGTAACCACCTATTAAGGGAGAAATGTGTGTTTCAACATTTACCTGAGCAAACAAACAGGATTAGCTCTTGAAAGTCTTTTTGCAGACAGCATAGATTTTTTTTTTAAATACATGTAGATTGTAATTGTGGGCAATGAAAGCTACTCTGAGGTAATTTGAACCTTTCAGGTAAGTAATAGGCTTTCAAAAAGTTGTCTAAATAGTTATTTCCCAAAATGAATTCCAACAGTGCTGAAGGCACATTAATTTTTTTAATGGTTCAAACATGGCAAATAAGGTGAGGTGTTTCTTTCTGAGCTGGTATCAAATAGATTAATTTAAAAGAAATCAATCAATAAAACTAACATTAAACTACTGCATCAGCTAACAACACTACCAGTAAAATCAACAGCCAAAGGCAGGGACAGTTGGACCTTCCAGAGCCTAAACCTTTAAGTGAAGAAAAAAAATTACAATATAGATGCATGTTGTGCTGTTGTGCTTGTGCTGCCTTCGCCTCGCTGGCTCAGGTCCCAAGAGCAGCCACGAACAACATGTGCCATGGGACAGGCTCGGTCCCACTGACTGTGCCCTTGTGCCCAGTATTTCCCAAGACAGGAATTGGGATGCAGAGCAGCAAACTCACCCAGGGACTCGGCTGGGTGTTCACCCTGCAGCGGTCTGGGCAGCTCCCAGGACACTGGGACACTGTCGGGGAGCAGCAGCTCCCACAGGCAGCCACAGCTCCTGGTCCCTGCAGGCCTGGGAGGACACCCTGATCTAGGGAAGTAAGGGCCCAAACAGCCCCCGGATGCCAAAGCAGCAGGCCTGTGGTCCCTGCCCAGGTATCTCCATTCAAAGGCAAAGGTTAACACCAAAAGAATAACAAGCAGGACTTTTTCTCTGGGTCTTGTGATCTTTTAGCCAACTTATCCGCTTCTTGGTTGCGCTTCATGTGAAAATATAATGATTTTTATGGCCCACTTTAACATTTTTATGTCTTTTTTTCTTCAGAAAAAAAACCCCACATTTGGTGTAAGAATTAAAACAGTATTTCATGCTTAACTGCAATCACAGATGATGTATGGAAGAGAGCTGGCTGCATGTCAACTCAATATAAAGCCAGAATTGAATCTAACTTGGTCACTCCAGCTGTGGGATGTTTTATGGGGTGAGGCTTTTTTTCAGATCAGTCATAAATGAAATGGAAACTGTGACTGGGCTCATTTTGTATCAAACAGGAGCAAAAAAATGTAGGGAAGAATGAGGATTGCTACACATTTGTCTGAGCTGTTCCTTCAGAGGTGGAGTGTGCTGCAAACCCAACCCAGCACCGGACAATGCTGCAGCGGCGATCGGTGCCTGTTGGCACAAAGCCCCTGCCAAGGGAACGGGGGTTTCCTGAGCTGTGGGAACCACATGCTGGGGATCGACCTCCAGCTCCTGTCTGGAGAACAGCTTCACTGCAGTCCAGATCCCTGTGGGATAGGGTCAGTTGATGGAAAATGCCCTCAGGCCTTTCTGCCATCATGGCCTGAAGGTGATGCTTTGAGGGCAGCAGCACGGTCCCACTTGTGTTTCCCACCTGGTGACAGATTTTTCTGATGACGGTTTTGAATGAGGGATTGTGTTAGAAATGGGATTTCAAAGCAAAGATAAAACTTTCCCTGTAAGGAAGGAGCTGCTGCAGAAACCATCTTTCTGCTCTTGGCTTGTGTTCAAGTTGTTGGTTTTCTGCTGCTGACTTTGAGCAGAATCCATCTCCTGCTGCCACCATTCCCATCTCCCTGGCCTCCACAGTCTCCACCATTATTGCCATCCTCCTGGCCTCCTTGATGGTGGACACAGACATGATGGCCATGGGCAGGTCAGACTCACATGAAAGGGGAATTTAATGTTAAAAGTCTAAGTCAGTCAGCAAAGGTTCCCCCTCCAGTCAAAGGATGGATCTTCTGGAGGGTGTTTAACAGTATCAGCCTTTGGATTTGCCTGTTTTCATCCCTATAAATTTAGGTCGGGCTGCAGTGGCAAAGCTTCTGTTTCTATGCAAATCCATACAAATGATTGATTACCTGTGGAAAGGGAATAACCACAAAGGCAGAAACAGAACTTCTTAGTTTATTTGGGGAATTTGCTTCCCTGCCTGTGGCACAGAAAAGGAAAATCAGGAAAACATCTTCCCTGACCCCACCCCAACCATTAAGCCTGGTGTTAGAGAGACAGGACATGGCACTGCTGTGCCAAAATCTGCATCTCCTGAGGAAACAGGAGGAGGAGGAGGAGGAGGGGATGGAAGGAGGACGGCAGGATGAGTGGATGCATCTTGAGGACACGCATGGGGAGAGCAAAGCACTGCAAGGACGAGGACACCTTGGTCTGATGGACAGAAGAGACAAGCAGAGGTTGGAGCTTCTGGAATAAACAGGCTCCTGAACACTTCTGCTGGGACCTGTCCTGATTTCTCCAGCAGCTGCAGAAGCAGCTGTAATCCATGTTTTGTCCCAGGTTTTGCTCTTCCCATTCCACTACCTGAGTTTAACAGTATCCATGGCATTTCCAGGATGCTTTCAGATGGTGCTGTGCAAGGAGTCCGACTGGTGATAGAAATAAAATGGGAGCTGCTGGTTTTGCATGGGAACAGTTGCATTTAATGAAATCATCCAATGGAAAAAGGATGGTCCTTTCCTCTGCTAATAATTCTGGGTGTCACCACGAAAGGCATAACCAAAGTGCACGTGGGTTTTATAGCCCGGCAGATGGGATATTGTGCTGATGTGCTGGGACAGGACAGTTATTCTGTGAGGTAAAAGCTGGCAATGATGAAAGGCTGGGGAAAAATTATGGTGGATATACGTGGTTCTGCATCCCCCCTGCCTGAACTTCCCAAATGCTTCGTTACCCCTCACTCTGCAGTCTGTTTTTATTACTTAATTCCTGGATGAAACTTTTGCTCACCCTCTGGTCTCAGTGGCACCACAGGATCTGAAGGGCTCACAACCTCTTATCCTCACACATTCCCCTGGCACAGGGAAGTGTGCTGGGGAAACTGAGGCACAGAGACAGTGGGGACTCGTGAGGGGACGCAGGTTATTCAAACTAAACCCATCAGAAAACTGTATTTAACATGTAGCAACAGGAAGGTTTGAGGCTGCAAACTGCCTTCTCAAGTGTGATGGGAATTGGTTCACACCTTACTGGAAGAGGGAAGGAACTGTGGGACAGAGAGGCAAAGTGATGGACAATGACTTCCAAAAATTCCCCATTTCTGAGTGTTCCCACACTCTTCATCCAGTATTCCCTGCCTTGTTTTTCCTGCATTCATTTTGTGCTTTAGAAATTTTTTTTAAAGTCAAAAGGGGAATTTAGACATTAGAACAGCTACTGACCTGATATGAGTTAATGATTTTATAAAACCCCTAAAAAATGCTTTACTTTAAAAGATTGATGTTTCTTATTGTATTTTTTCAATGCTAATTAATTACTTAATTCATTAGCAATGTAACACAAGAATAGTCTTTGAAAATCTGCTGCTTTGTGTAGATGCCTTTAATTATGGATAATTAAATACTGTGGAAGGACCTGATTATACCTCTGAGCATTTTCTAATCTGGAAAATGAAACACACTCCTGTACTCCTGTACTCCTGAACACATAAAACAAAAGCTGATCTCAAGAGCCACAGGAAGTAAGAAAATATGGGAAAACAAACACCCCAAAACCCAAACCCTGCAACTAAAAGAGGGCAGGAATTCCTGGGGAGGCTCAAAGGCTTTGTGCATGCCCCGACACGGGGTTGGGCCCAGACCCTGCCTTGTTGGGGATAGGAGGGGGAGCCCAAGCGTGCTCAGTGCGGAGCTGCTGCAGCCAGCAAGCAAACATGGGCCCAGTGAGCAGAACTCCCTGTTAACACTTGCTAAAGCTGGGAACAGATTTGCAGATGGTCCCTTGTACGTATGGCAGCAATAGCCCAAACTGCCAAAAAGAGCAAAGCACTCTCCAAATGTAATCACAGCTGACCTTGGAAGAGGAAAACCTGCCAATGGCAGAAGTTACACTGTTGGTTTCTTTCTGTCTCAGAGGTTTAGCCCCAGAAGAAAGCCTGGGAAATGCTTATTTTGAAGACAGCATTGCCCCAGTGCCTCTGAGACTGATCCTCTCCCTGACCCTTACTTTGCATCCTTCCTCCCTGGGCCATGAAGTGATTGCCAAACTCAGGGAACAAACTCTCGTCTTTTTTCATTTCTCAGCTGGCAAATTCTGGAGAAAAATTAGGACAGGTCTTGTGAAACATTAGAGGTAGGATGACATGAGGGGGACAAATGTATGTCTGGCACAGATTGGAGACACTAAAAGAAGGATGGATGTTTCCCTTGGAGCAAGGCAGCCAGGCCAGTTCACACCAGCCCCAGGAACTGGATCACAGTGTATTCACTCTCGGGGCAGGGGAGGGGGGCACAATGTAGCCAAGACAAAAAGTGGTTTCTGTACAAAACATAGCAAATATATCTAATTGTTAATATCGTGGGCAGGTTTTCATTTTTTATCAGAGTTTCCCATCTAATTTCCGATTGAATAATTACAGTTTGACGTTGCCTGTAATACATTTCTTTTTTGTTTGGCACAGCTTGAGAAGTAACCAAAAATTCCTTCTTGCCGCTTTCCTTGCAGCACAGCGAGGGTCCCGGAGCCTTACGGGCACCAAGTAAAGAAAAGCGAGCTAAATGCCTTCCTCGGCAGCCGGCAGCCGCTGCCCCGGTCCGTGACCCTGCGGGCGGGTCTGCGAGAGCCGCGCCTCGGGAAGGGCCGGCGCGCACAGCGCGGCCCCGGCTCCCGGCGGGATCGGGGATGACGCGGGCCGGGCACAGCGACCATCCTCATGCGGGAGCAGCCCCTCGGACGTCAGCGGGGGCGGGATGAGTCAGACCAGCGGGCGAGGCTGTGCTGGGAGGAAACCCAGCGGCGGCTCAGCCTCAGGAAATGGGAGCCTTTGGCAAACCGGGCTGGCTCGGCACGGACGCGCTGTGCCCGAGCGGCTGACGGGTATCGTTCACTGCCTGGGTGCTTCGGGGGATCAGCCACTGCCTGGGTGTTGTAGCCCTTTCTGTACGTGGTGAGAGCTTCCAG
The DNA here is from genome assembly GCA_013397725.1 of Rhagologus leucostigma. NCBI lineage: Eukaryota > Metazoa > Chordata > Aves > Passeriformes > Rhagologus > Rhagologus leucostigma. The sequence continues at coordinate 1,291,674 of VZTD01010884.1, read as the reverse complement.
GGATGCGGCAGCCACAGCTTCTTCGGGCGGTCTGTGCCAGGGCCTCCCCACCCTCACAGGGAAGAATTTCTTCCGAATGTCTAAACCTACTCTCTGTCAGTGGGAAACCATTCCCCCTTGTCCTGTCACTCCAGCACCTTCTAAATAGTCCCTTTCCATTTTTCTCGTCAGCTTCCGTCAATCCTGGACCTGGTTACTTACCCAGGTGAGAGGGAGAGACAAGCAGGAAGGACATTTCCCATCACAGTCAAAGCTACTTCTCCTCTTCCTCTCCCACTCACATGGGGAGGGAAAGTCAAAGGCGTGAACACTTTCCACTTTTAGTAAAAATCAGAGCAGGCGGTCTGAAATAATTGATAGGGCAAAAAACCCCTTCGTTTCTGTCTTCCCCACTGAAATATTCCAAAGTATAATTCCAAAGTATCTAAAACCATGTCACCCCTTTTACCCTCCCAGATTTGAGGGAGTTTGTTCTGAAAGCATTAAATGGGGCATCTCATCACTTCCAGTTTTTTCCCAACCCTTTTTAACGTACAAACAGCGAGTTTGCTGTAATTGGCCTTTTTCCCAGGGAGGTTTCAGTGAGTCAGCGTTTTCTGACCAACATATTCCTATCTTCAAATACTTTCAGGTGGCTGCAGTGAAAAAATCTGAACTTTGTCAGGCTGGGGAGAACTTTGTGTGCTCATTTTCACACAGACCCAGTGCTCTCAACAGATCCCTGGGCAGGACATCACTTCTCTTTTTGGTACATCAGCTCCTGCTCCATTTAATCTAACAAACTGCTTCCCTACCAGCACTGCCTGCCACAGAACATTTGTAACTGGGACAAACTGTGGCTTATTTGATGTAAAATGAGTTACACCAGTTTGCATCAATCGTGGTACTGGTCCATAACTACTCCTTTTTCTTTGAACTCCTCAGTGAATTCCTTGAGGGGATTATGATTTCAGAAGCAGGTACAAGTGGAAAATGGACATCCTGGAGTTCACCTTCCATTACAAAGCGCTGATAGGGTCCCATGGGTGACTCCTCTACCCAGCCTCTTTCCTTAAGCTGCATCAACACGGCCAGAGCTGAAAAGAACTGACCCAGGCCAACCCCAACAGCCACAGCAAAGAATGCAACATCCTCTCCTCGTTCCCAGCAGGCTTTTATTTGCTCATGACCAAGCCTAAGCTCTTCAGTCTTGGGCAGTAATTCAGATCAACATTGCAGAAGGGTTTTCGAAACACGAACAAAGAGAGCAAGAAAGGAACCCCTGCAGCAGCCGAGCTCTTTGCAGCTTGTGCTGCAGGGATGGAGCCAAGGGAAGCCTTGTGCTGCAGGAGCAGTGCCCTGGTGCTGGGCCTGGTGACCCACACTGAGAGCTGAACGCGCCTGTGCAAAGCCAGAGCACGAAGAGAGGCAGCTGAGAGTGAGGGGGTGGGCCAAGGGGGTGGGAGGAAATGGATGCTGATGTTTGTGGACAGAAGAGCACCTTGCACAACAGGGAGTTACGCGATGGCTGTCACTGTCCCAGCCCCTCCCCATCCTACAGGAACCTCTCACAGGCTCCACCAGTGTCACACAGCAGCACCACTGCCACCCACAAACGATGTCCTTGCACCCTCACCTGGTTGTACTGCACCAAACTGCAGGTCCCTCTGGCAAATGGCTCCACCAAAACTGCACTTATTTTTGTTCTGCCCAGGTGATGCACTTCACCAGCAAATCAGGGAGAGAGATGAAGAAAACATCCCTTCAGCCCACTTTTTAGTCTCTCCAGCCAAAGTGATGGGTGAGTTGGCAAGTGGTGGGCTGGGGCTGTGTATGGCCACACAGTAACATCCAGGCTGAGATTACTGCCCTGCTGTCCTTCACAGAGCTGTGTGGGAGGGACAGAAGGCTGCCCTGAAATGCAGCACCCTGCCAAAGGAGAGGGGATGATGTAGGAAAGGTGGAGGGAAGCAAAGGACGCAGGAGGAGAAAACTTCTAAGCGCCTTTCTTAATTCTAAGTGTTCTCAGACTTGCTTAGCTCTAATCTTTAATTCATATTTTCATTACAGTCTCTTTGCTCTATAAAGTCTGCATTTCATGTAAAAGGAGCAGCTCAAACATAAATTATTTGACATAACTCAACCCCTTGTTAAAAGTCCTCTACATATGTGTAGGCTCCAATAAAGAAGCATTAAACATTCATTAAATTAGAAATACATGACGACACTGTCTGCCCCTCTTCTCATACAGATATGCTTCACAATCCCAACCTTCTAGAGCAGCCAAAGCAAACCCTCTCTAATCCTTTCAGAAACCCTGACCATGCAAAACACCTCAGCCTCCTGCATGTGCCTCTGAGCCACCCAGAGGTATCAGCAGGTCAGATCCTCAGCTGGAGTAAATCCGAGTAAAACAATGCTGTGTGTTACACCAAGTGACACCGACACAGGATTTGGCTTTAGGCTTCTCTTGCAGCAAAATGGTTTACAGCAACGTCACTGGATCATAATGTCACTTTTGGCATTTTAAAGTCACACCAAGAATCAGGTGGGGAACAGCAATACGATGCCTGCTTTAATTTCAGTACTGCCCAGGCTCCTTGTGTTCTGCAAAGGAACCTGGCTTCCCAACCTGAATCTAGGAACTCTTACCCTCCAAAAAACCCCTAACCTGCCCCTTCTCTACAAGATACTATCATGATGATAGTGAATCTTGAACTACCACTCTCGCAGGCCAGTACACACAAACTTCAGCAACATTTCCTCAAGAGGAAACAATCACTATGAGCAAAAGCTTCTCCATAAATATTTCTGACTTTGAAGAGTAAAGCAGACCAGGTAACGTGTTTCCCACATCTCTGAGAGCCGTGTCTGCTGAAAGAGAGCTTTGGATCTGGTCCCATCCCACAAATGGCTTCTCATGATCCTCCCTGACCGTTCTCTTCAGGGTGCCTCTTACATTCATTTGAACTCTGCTTCATTTGAAGCATGGAAGCATGGTTAGGACCCGGGGTACAAATTCAGGGTAGCAGCTTTCAGCTCCTGCCCGGCCTTCAGCAGTCAGGCAGAGCCTTTTCCTGCCGTGTTTAATTTGTGAATTATCCCTTTCTTGCTTGCTGGGCACAGGCAGAGCGCACAGAGGCTCAGGAAGCAGCAGGTGACCCGTGCAGGTGAACACGCCGGGTCCAGGGGCTGCTGTCCCGCTGGCCCCAGGCTGCAGCTCCCTGGGAACGGAGCTCTTCCAGCAGCATCCCTGTCACTGCAGGGCCCAGCACCCCGGCTTTGTGTGAGCACTGAGCTGTGGGATGGAGCTAATCACATTAAGTGCTGCTCAGTCCAGGGCTTTTTTGTCCTCTAAAGGCTTTTGCTCTCCCTTGTCGCTCTCAGTCTCACTTCCTCTGAAATGTTAGGAGGTGGCAGATTCAACTCAGCCCTCCCTGATGCTGTCCAGCACCAGGATGGCTGATTTTGCAGGTTTTAACTTTTCCAAAGCTTTTCACTGTTATAGAGGCCTCTTCCAACAGCTGTGACCATGTAGAGCAGATCAATCTTGAGTCAGCAGGGCATTTAAGCATCTAGATAATCCAAGTGCTGGAGATTTACAAAGCAATGGAGGATCCAGCTCTTAACAGATGCTTGCGTGTCTAATAATTCTCACGAGCAAGTTCAGCACCTACGTGCCTTTAACCCCTCGGCCTGAAGTGATCAGACGAACGAGCTCCACTGAAAACCAGTTTCAGGGAAATGACTTCTCAAGGAACAGTAAAGCAAGTACTGGAGTATTTTGTCAGCTTGGTGTCTGCCTGGCCCAAATGCACCTTGTTTTCAGTCTTGATCTTCTACCAGCTTCCATATCAATCCTTTCTTTCCTCTGCTGGTAATCAAATCACTGCTTTAATTGAGCTAATAGGGCACCACAGTTCACTCTCCTGCTGGTCATCACAAAGAACATTATCCAGTCCTTCCCGTGGCCCCTCGGGCTGACACCTGAAGGGGGTGGTGGCCGTGGGGGTGACCAGGTGCCCCAAAAGTTGGCTGCCATCAGGAATTCACAACCATGGAGGGTGAGGTGGCTACGCTATGCTACTGCCTTCAGCTGCCAGGACCTGGGGAGAGGATGGTGGAGTCCAGCAAAATCCGGCGTGGGCAACACTTCTTCTCCTTGGCTGGGCACATTCCCTTGCATCTGCACAACCAACCAGCACATTGCATAGACTGTGACTGAAGGGGGTTTAAGTGCAATCTTAAAATCTGGCCATTTCAGGAATTCCTGAAATAAATTAGAAGAGGAATTTTATTTAGTTGTTGGTTTGGGGTTTTTTCTCTAAAGGGATCTCCCCATGGCTCCAAATCACTGTTTTCCACAAAGTAAATGAATATGAAGTCTTCTCTCATCCTCTTGCCACATTTTCTGCATCACCTTTATCCTCCAACTGATGTATATAATCAAATGGCAGACAAACATCCTGTCCCCAAATCCTTCCCTTTTTTTCCCTCAAACTTTTAGTAATTTTTTTCCATGCTTCCTTGATTTTTTTGTCACTGATCAAGTTGGAAGCAGAAGCTTTCCAAAACAATGACCTGGAGCTTCAGCGATCCACATCTTGCAGATAAACAACAAGCTACATTTATGCAATAAAGCACCGGCACTGGATTATTCCATATTAAAATCTTGGCACTTTTCAAGACAGTGATAATTTGGAACAACAGAGACCACGTGGGAAAGGGTTTTTGTCAGTATTGGTTACCAACATGCACTGTTAATTCACTACCTTCACCTAAAAGAATTTACATTGAGATGGAGCCTTTTCTCCTGCGAATTCTCAAAGAGTTTTGCGAAATGAACAGCTCCCTTTGCCCTCCCAGGGCAATACCTGGGCAGTGGTTTGGCTGTGTTCCTGGTTGGGAAGGAAGAGCTCCCTGCTCCCCGACTGCATCACCAGTGCCTCTTTCTGTGGCATCCACACGTTCCTGCCCTGCTTACTTTGGGAATGGAAATGAAGTTCATGGACCAACTCTGAACGGGCTGGGCAGGACAGGAATAGCCTGGCCCATGTCCAGACACCAACTGCCCACTGCCCACAGCACAGCTTTTCCAAAGGGACACCCCCTGGGGACTCCCAAAAATTTCCCACTTAGAAAAAATGCATTTCCTCATAGCGCTTGCTAAGAAAAGGCAGCCTTGAAGGTCTGCCCCTGGGTGTTATTCCACAGAGACATGCAAAACTCACTCAGGGACACTCTAACACTGATTTGTTTGCCAAAGGAAAGGCTTCAATGGGCTGGGAAAATCCTTGGGGGTTTCCTGAGCAAGACACACTGTGTTACAGCAGGATCAGGCTGGGGTGCAGAATGCTGTGTGTCAAATTAACTCCAATAGAGAAATAATGAGCAACGAACTTGTATTTCAGTAAATTAAAGAGAGAAGCTTAGGTAAAATGTGGGTTTATATGCATGGAAATAAATTATTATTTACTCACTTTTGCTCTCATGCCCTCAAATATGAAGACATTTGTAGGGATTTATTAATATTTATAGCACATTATAATAAATACCCACAAGAGCTTTGCCTGAAGACATGCTATTTTACCAATGTAAAATCTGTTGAAGGTCAAAGGGATCTTTTACTTGTGTGTGGATGGCAGGATCAGCCTCTTTACTTGGAAATCTGTATCAACTGTGATAATTTAAAACTTTTTAATTAAAGACTCAGTGACAGATTATCTACAAAATGTCTTCCTGCTGCCCAGTATTCCATCATGAATGTCTCCAGAAGCCCAGGCTGAGTAAGCACACTTGCCAGGAAATATTTCACTGTGGACATGTTAGCTTTTATCTGGCTCGTTGGGTAACAAATTCTTTTGCTGAGGACTGGTGACAATAAAAATTAAATTAGAGGCAAAACCAGACCTCAACCCAAAAATTTATAATATTTGTTTAGTTCATACCTCAAGAAAATGAAACACATGGAATTTCTCCCTTTGTGCACTGCAGGAGGTGAGAGTTGTTTGGAGCTGGCAAAGCAGAGGAACCCATTTAATCTGGATCACAGATGAAACCAGATTAAGCAATGTGAGGGATGACACACTGGGGACGCCCCCCATCCCAGCACTCTGCACTGTTCCCAGAGCCCATCCAAAGGGTTGAAGGAAATGGGAAGAGCAACCTTCGAGTGATGCATAGAAAGGGAGTTAAAACACACACACATCCTACCAATACCAGGGCTTGCTCCATAGCAGTGGATGGGTTTATGGGGAGGGACAAGCAGAGGTCTGGGAATGAAGAGTGCAGGGTCAGGAAGGGCTCAGTAACACCACAAAGGCACCTTGACAGCCCTGGCCACAGGAGCATGCGGACCTCACTGGGAATTTTTGCCCAGAAAGGCTCTGGCACAGGCGGAGCGGGTGGATGTTCTCACTGAGCTGCAGCAGAACCTTGGGCAGGAGGGACACAATGGTGGCACCACGAGCTGGACTCTACCAGTGATGGGCAACTTTGAGATCCCGCAGAGGAGAGAGTTAACAACAGCGACACACTTTCGTCTGGAGAAGTCACAGTGAGTGGAAATAACAACTCGGGGCCATAATTCTGCGGTCTGTCACTACCAGGAAACATGAAATCCAGTGACCTTTCATCTCTGTGACAGAAATGCTGTGCAGCACCTAGAGCCATCGCCCTTAAAATCCACTCTGACAAACTGGATGACAGGACACGAAGGAGAAAACGTCCTCTCCCTCCCTCCCCCCAAATCTGAGCCTCCCAGTGAAGTCCGCGTGCTCCGTGTGGAATGTGGTATCCCTTGCCAGGAACAGCCAGCCTTGCACGAGCTGCTGTGTTTAGTGAAGCACGAGATAACAATTTCATTTCTTTGGCCAAGAAGGAACAGATCTCCAAAGCCATTTGTTCAGACTGCTCTTACATGATGGGAAGGAAATCGGTATTGGCTTTCTATGAATCTTCAGGTCAGGAATGTTATCATCAATGGATTTTGCATTATCACAGAATCATACAATCCCACACTGGTTTGGGTTGGAAGGGATCTTGAAGCTCATCCTCTTCCACCCCCTGCCATGGGCAGGGACACCTTCCACTATCCCAGGTTGCTCCAAGTTCCATCCAGCCTGGCCTTGGACACTTCCAGGGATGAGGCAGCCACAGCTTCTCTGAGCAGCCTGTCCCAGTGCTCACTGAATCCCAGTACTTCTGCCCTTGGCAAGACGTACTTAATAAAGTTATGAAAATCTACCTGACTCTATGGAAAGAAAATTATTCTCTCATTAATAGCAGCAACAGCTAAACAAGCAGGCAAGCCATGCTCCTAGCAGAGTGCAGCAAATGATGCAGGGCTGTGTTTTACCTAAAATGAGGATTTTCCTTACCAAAATTTTAAGGGGTAGCTTTTGAACTAAGGATTTGCACCACAGAGATTAACTTCCCCCCCAACAACATATCCCTTGAGCTCTTCTGTTTGGCAGTCTGAAATTATGACCACAGAGACTAAAATCTTTTCATCACACCACAACACAGCACTGTGTCTTCACCACTATGGCAGAAAACAAAAGCTACTGAATGGAAGGAAAAAAACAAATAAATGTTAAAAAGGGTGTTTCAGTCATTTAAGTGGGTCTGCCAGCTTGTGTTATCTTCATGCATTTGTGAAACTGAGCTTTAATTGACTGGCTGAAGTTGAGGGCTGAAAGACAAAACTTTGGTCTCAAGATGAACACAGAGCTGAAAACACTGTGCTCCTCATTCATTAGGATGTGTCAGAGGGATTCAGATGGGAAGAGACACAGGAATGGCTGCTACTTCCACTTGAATCTCCCACTGTAAGAGAAAGGTGAACGGCGTGTGCCACACTCAGCACATCCAAGAGCAGTGACAAACTCTGATCATCAGATTCCCCACGACACAGGAGACTGCCTTGCTGCCTACTAATTTCTGTCACTGTGGGAATTACTTCATTACATTTGTGAAGGACACAGCCAAAACTGCAAGCTTGGGCCAACTATAAGCCAGTCAGCCTCAGCTGCAGCAGGAGGAGCAGAAAGCCCTTCCAGCTGAGGGATCTCCATCCCTACAGCCAGGCTGGGACACCAGGAGGGGTTCAGCTCCCCCCACAGCACCCCCATGCAGGTATGCTCCTCAATCCCAAGGAACAGCCACAACCCTCCACTGGCTGAGCTGTGCTGCAAGCCCCAGAGACCAGGATCCCGAAGGCATCCAGGCTGCTCTGAAGGGGATGGTGAGAAATATATCCCTGCCTAAAATGGGTTTCAGCTGCAGAGTTTTATGTGTATCACCAAGAGATGAGCGAAGAGAGGAGCAGAGAGATTTGGTAAAATCATGGATGAAGCCTCTTGGCTTCTCCGTGAGGGTTCCAATCACTTCACTGTGTCCCACAGTCCATTCAGCACACAGCTGCCTTCCTTCTGTCCTCCTGTCCTTGTCCCCACCAGCAGGAGCTGCTCTTTCCCTTTCCCTCTGGTGTTTTGGGCACTCTGTTTTGGGAACAAAGATGCTTCTCAGCCCTGGTCACCAGGGATGTCAGGGACTGCAACGCAGAAAGTCACTAACCCCAAACGGGCAGTGTGGTTCCTAGGGGAAATGCTCATGGTGGTGAAGGGTTGGGAGAGAAATCCAGCAGCTCCTGGACCTGTGTGAAGGCCCCTCTGAGCCTGCACTCCTGGGAAGCCTGAGGGATGCTCACGGGTTGGATTCATGTAATGCAAACCAGATGGGATGTGCTGCCACTGTAAACGAGGGGATTTGGGATGGTGCCCTACACGTGATGGGAACACAGAGGCCACACATGCTGCAGAGGTGTTTGCTGCGGTGTGAATGAGTCTGAGCTTGGTGACAGGCCCGGTGACACCCAGCGGTACCCCCGAGTCACCAACCCAGGACACCGATCGTGGTGAGTGTGATGGGAAACCTCACACCCAAGCACAGCGGGCTGTACTCAAAGGTGGTGCACAGAGCTGGGTAACAAACCTCGCCCTGAACTTCTTCAATAGAAACAAACCAATGAGATTTCCTATGTACATTTTCTGCTTTCCAACAGAAACACAAAACTCAGTGAAAACCTGACAAAATATTTTTTAACCAAAATACAGATACAAACCTCAGAATTTCAAGTAATATTTATAGCATAATTTTACAAACTTTTAAATTTTTCAAGTCACTTCAGTAAAAATATTTTATGTTTCCAACTCTTTGTCTTTGCCTTTACTCTGTCTTAAAGAGCAGAAAATGTGCTGAAAATGTTATTTCTTTACCAACATTTTCATTTAGGTACAAAAGCAACCATTACTCTTAGCCAGCAGCGGTGATGTATGTAAGAGCAAATATATATGGATAGTGAATTCTAAACACAAGGAGATGAATCCAAGTAGCCATTTCTTACATGTTTAGAAAGCTGTGAAGAGGTTTATGTGCAGCTGCCTTACCTTTTAATCTGTCTTCACATCAGAGACATATGTGAGTACAGTCTGTGGTACAAGACGTGGGAGACCTTTTTGGAAACATTTATTTTCCAAAGAGGTACTTTCAGTCATTCCAAAACATTTCTTGAAAGTATTGATGAATCAGACTCTAATTAATGAAATCACCTCAGCAGGACAATGAGGGCCAGCGCTGCACACCGACTCCAGCACACAGCTAATGATGTTCTGGGCTTGGTGGGCGTCTTACTGGCCACAGATAAAGTTCTGCCATTGATTTTGGTGAGTTTTCCCTTGGCCTCAGATAATAACCATTGGTTTCTTAATGTAGGGACACAGACTCTCTCTTTCCTCATGTATTTGACTCTCTGTTAGACTAATTTTGGGAAAAAAGCAAAGACATGAAATAACAATCACTGATATAAAGACTCAATCCTGTAAAACCTTTGTCAAGTCAGCCATTCCATCTGCTTCAAGGAGAAGACACAGCCCAGGAAGGGCAGCTTTAATTTTCACCCCATAACTGAAGCACCAGGAGAAGGACCAGCCCCAACGCCAGCGGGTGCTGATGGAGGCAAACCTCAGTAACAGCATTTCAATAAAATGTTTCCTTTACATCTCTGTTAAAGCCAACACAGTTCTTTCTTACCATTTTTGCAGACAGGACAACACTGCTCTGGTTCATAGACTGGGTTGACACACTCGGGGACTGCGCAGTCCGCTACAACACAGTGAACTTCATTGCTGGGCTCGCAGCGACACCATTCGCATGGCGAGGGCTAGGAACAAATCTCAAATTAGCCCATTGCCTCCCGCAGCTCACAAGTTTGCAACATTCCCGTCTTGCCACAAGATAAACACATCAGCGTTCAATACCCCCTGACTGAGTCATTCATCATGGGTGATACAAGTTAACCTCTGGCACGAAAGAGCAACAGCTGAAATATGCAACCACAACATCAGAAAAACCAGCGAGCGTCAGCCTTGTTTTCCCACACAGAATGTGGGGTCTTTTAGGGCTTTAGGTCCCTTTGCCAAAAAAGCTGAGCTGAAGTCACTAGGTTGTACCTTTCTCTACCCATCTGTTTTATCTTACACATCTGGCCAGAAGAAGAGCAGGATTTGTGGAAGGTCACGAGCGATGGTTCATTCCAGGAAGGAAGGACAGGCTGATTTTCCAGGCCATACCCATCTCTCATGTAGACCACCACTGCCAGCCACTGCCAAGCTTTTGGAAAGGTGCTGCTGGGGTGGCCTCCCCATCCCCCGGCCTCTGGGGGTGTTTTCATTCCCACTCGTCAGGGCAGAGGAGAATAGTGTTGGTCTTGAAGGGGCAAACCCATTTTATTCTGTGTCTGTGCAGCACCTGCATCAGGGATCTGTGAGCACTCCCATAACACAGCCATGAGATCTCAACTTGGCCCCTCTCCTGCTTGCTTCAACAAGGTTTGTGAGCAACAGGCTCACATAAAATACGTAAATAATTAAGAGACTGAGTAATTCTGTTGAGTCAGGGAATTCTGGATTAAAGCACCCAGCTAAATGGTTTTGTTTCAGCACCATCAATTCAGCCAGGAATCTCTATCCACCCCAAACTGCACAGAGTTGTAACTGTCTCAACCTTTAAAAAGCTGTGAAAATCTGCTGAAAACCTAGAAAGGTCAGTGTTTTAAGGTTCCCAGTGACTTATGAGTGTGCAAGTGTCATGAAAGCATGGCAACAGAGCTAAGAAAGGAGAATAAGAGAATTAAAAGGAAAATAACTTCCTTTCAGTACCAGTAGGTTTGATATGTAACACCCAATTTCTCAGCATCCGTCACTAACATTTCAATGAGTAAATGTGGGTACTGGAAAAAAATTCTGCTTTATGTGAACCTGCAGCGGTAGGAATTTCTCAATATTAAAGAATAAAGTGGGATGCAAAGAAAGAAGGATTCATCCTGATGTGTTTCAGACCCCAGTGATGGGTCAGTCATTTTTACAAGACAGATACAACCTGTGAGCCCTGGTTCTGGTGTGTAAAAAGCTTTTCAGTTCACCTCTAAGAAGTTCCGTATGTCTTGAGTCTAATAATTTATTCCCAGGAAATTCGTTTCTACCCTAAAATGCACTAATTAAAGCTTCCCTTGCTTTGTCTCAGCATCTGCAGTCTATAATTCCCATCACCTCTCATTTGCTCACGGCTTTGGCAATTTAGATAAAATCAGCACTCCTTGAGCAAGGGAAGAAGTGTGTGGAGGTGTAATTCCTCTCTCTAATTATCTTTCCTCTTTCAATCCTGCTTTGATTTCTGTCTGAAGCACCAGGAATCTAAATTCATTTGACTGACATTTCTTATTCAAGGCTATTTAATAAGAAGAAACAATACAGAAGAAAATAGACAGAGCTATTTGCTGAGGGATCAATAAGAAAATTGCTGCTTTGTTTTTACTCATTTTAATCACTAATTATATGGAGCAGCAGAACTAGATCTTGTGATTTGTGGAAGCTTTCACTGATGTCTCCTTCAGGGCTTGCACCCATCCTCACTACTCCAGTGGCTGCAACGCTAAGAAATATGTGATGCTTTTCCAGGGCTGCAGCCCAATCTACGGCTCAAAGAGGATCAGCACAAGCAGAAGCTGCCCCTGAACGACTCTGCGACTGAGCAAATGAGACATGACACACACATCTTCTGCCTCAGCGTTGGTGGTGTAGCCTGAAAATGACACTGTAATAAACCAGGATGTTGCCTGACGCTGGGAGCAGCTTTGCAAGAGGGAAGAGCTGCACGCAGTTAGAGAAGGAAAGCACACCCCGCCGGAACATGGAGTGAGCAGCCACCAAAGAAAAGGCTGCTTTGGCATGAGCCAGACCTTTCTCTGCCACCTCCTCCTCCCCGCTGTATCAAAGTATCAAGACCACTTGGTCTTGCCACCAGGATCTTCCTCTCTCTGACCACTTTGCTCACTTGTTAGTGCCACTTACCATGGGGGACTCCACCCCTCCACTTGGTTTATGAGTGTCTTGGCACTTTCTTCCATGGGATGTGCTTTGGGATCCGATCTGCAAATCCCTGCCCATTCAGAAAGGACTCTGCCCCAAGCACACTGATTGAGCATTTTGAAACTGTTGTCTGCAGGCTCTGCATTCGAGCTATTACCTTCCCTGGTGCTACCCTTCCTGTGGAACAGTTCTGGGACACTGGCCAAAAAGTCCTCTATCTATCGGTACAGGCAGCAGGAAGAACAAGCAGCAAAATGACAAACTGGGAACCAATGAAGAACAGAGAACCAGCAGAAGATGTCCTGAAGTTTTGTCCCTGTTTCCTGATTTAAAGATCTATCCCCCATGAAAGAGGGGTGGTTTACACTTTCATAGCCACTGAAGTTCAAACAACAGTTCCAGAAAAGGCACTCTCACCCCTACTGAAGAAGGATACTGAAAAAACACAGGCGGTTTTCTGGAGTAGGAAGGAGAGAGGACACTGTCCTACATGGACAGTGCAAATGCTTTATCCATGTCCCTTAAACTGATATTCTGGAAACAGTGCTAAGATTAAAGGATCACAAAAGGTGATAATTTATTCACTCCCCTGTCCAAGGCAGAATAATCTCTTAGAAAACTCTGTAGTGAAGGATTTATTAGGCAGAATTTCCAAGAGGTGTTGGTGAAGAAACATTCTGACCATTGCCCAAAAGGAAAGGGTGCTCAGGATGCCCAGCCACAACATGTATACACATCTGCACCATTCCATGGTCCTGTACTGCTCAAGGTATGATTTCAGAAATGGCTCTATCAGGAGCAAACTGGGTCCTTCTGCAGAAGATATCAGTCAGCAGAGCAGTTTGACTTGGCCAAACCAGTGCAAAGCACTGAAATTCTTTTTACCCCATCTCCACTTCTAATGGAGCTGAGAGTGCTGACCCTCAGAGCCAGTGGGGTGACACGTTCTTGGATGTTGTTGTCAGTGTAGGGGCCAAGTCAAGCCAAGCTGGTGGGAGGCAGACGTGGCCAACTTCTATCCACCATTCAAGGGCTTTTAACAGCAGCTGAAATGGGACACAGAGCACAAAGGACCTTCTCAGTCTCAGCACTGACCCTGATCCCCCTCTCCTTCAGCCAGTCACTTCAAAAAGACCGGAGCAGCACAACCCATTCATAACCACCCCTGAGATCACAGCCCAATTTCTATTTCTCTTCTGTTCTACTGATCTCAAGGAGGACTGTGAGGGCTTGGCTGGGAGGGCAGGTTCAGCCCCTGCTTCTGTGGGATGCCCTCATCCCACAGCTCAGGATGGCTGGAGGAAGGAGCCAGCACTCCTGTTGCATGGCTGGAAAACCTGAGTCTCAGGTGCTGTCAGATGGGAAACATCTGCAATCAGCAGAGTTTTTAACAAAGAGAGAAGGAAGGAAAATTAGAACAGAGAATAGAAAATACACACGGCTAATAAAGATTTTATGTGCACAAGCACATAATGATAAACTTGATAGATGATATAAACAAACACATGAAAAAGGCAGCAAAGGAAACAGAATGAAAAACAAGATACACCCTGAGCAGGTGAAATCGGGAAGCCAAACAGGATATGGGTGTCCTACTTCCTTCTTCACTCTCACACCCATACACACCAGCTCCCCACTGCTTTCACCCTCTTTTTGGAAGCAAATGCCAGCACACGCAGGAACTATGACTGCTAACATCATACAGCTACTCCTCTCAGTGACAAACTACTCCTCTCTTACAGGGTTGGGCACCAAGTGGGTCCTTCTTTAGTCAGCTACAAGGTTCCAAAAACACACAGCAATTTCACACCTCTGAGATGTCTACTTTGTGAGCAGGCCCTCAAGTCCTCTAAAAGGACTGGTGGACAGCCAGAGAGATCACATGATCTAACAGTTCTTGAGGAAATAGCCTATAAAACTGATTATTCCCAAACCTAAGGGAGAGGTGGAGAAAAGAAAATGGAAATCTGAATTCAGAACTCGGAATGTTTAAATCTACTCTTCTATGCTTTTCTACAGCTGAAGGGATCTGAATCAAACATTTTTTTTTAGACCAAGGCAGCTGGTACAATCACACCAATAACTGACACACAAAACTTCAAGATTTTCGGCAAGATCTTGCAAGAAGCTTCTGCAAGAAGCACCTCAGTGATCTCATTTAGTCATAGGAATTCTCTTGTTGCAAGTACTTACTGAACCTCATCTTCATATTTCTCCCTTAGCTCATGCCTTGCCCACAACTACAGCACCTAAGCCACCCCTCTGCTGCCCCAAGCACATGAAAGGCTTTCCTGTAACATGTGTACCGCCCTGCAAACGCTCATCACTGAGTGGTGAATATTCTCCCTGAGTGAATGGAGGAAGCACATCTGTATCTATGAAGCACCATTTTGCAGCCCTCCTCTTGCCTGCCTGCAATCAGGATTTCTCTGTCTGTATGTCTGCTCATCCATCACTCTTAGCTGCTTCTACACAAACAGCTCTGGAAAGGGGGAAACGGAGGGATTTACCTACGACAAACTAAAAACCCTGAAGATGACATCCAACGGATACCTTTTCTTCACCTGTTTGTTCCGTCAATCAATAAGAAGCAGTTTTCCTCACTTTTTGTTCTGCTGCCACACTCACCAGGCTAACCGGTTTTCATATCACCCAGCTCAGGAGATGTCTCAGACCAAGTTTAAGGCTGCAGTTCCCTGTGATCAGTTGGGATTCTTCCACTGGCTTCACTCATATTTGGGGTTTGAGGATCATACCCCTCCAGGAGCTGGGAAAATGCTGCTCATTTTCCAAGCAGCCTTCCAGGACTAAAGTGCTATTTGGCACCTGAGTATTTCAAGAGCCAGTGATCTTGCATCATTAAAACTGACTGTACAGAGACCTGTTACTCCTGGAGACTTTCCGCTCCATGAATTTAGACACCAGCTCCTCCACGCATGTTTAGCACAGCCATTTCCTAACACTTTGAACCTCTCCTCACTTTTCCAAGAAAAGGCCTTGAATTGTGTGGCATTTTCTTCGTACCTGGGTTTTCAGCCTCATGGAAGGTTTACATCTTTGCTGGAACCAGGCTGCTCAAAGCCTGAGATCCAGTTATCAGGATTTGTTGTGCTGCTCTCTTCCCCCTCCTTCCTACAGCTAAGCCTGAAGAGGGTTTTCGTACAAGGATGTCCCATAACCCCATCCTGAAAGGCTTCATTTCACTGACAAGGTCCCCTGAAGTGGTACACAAGGACCATGTTCTCGTGCTGCCTGACACACAACAGCCCTTCACCAACCATACACAGCTCTACCAGACAGGTACAGAGCAATACAGACTTCACAACCGTTGTATCAGGAATGCCTGACTCTTCTTTTGGGGAACAAAAGAGAAAAGCTCCGTGTAAGTGTTTACAACCATCTAATCATGTCACAATGCACCTACTGATCATCATGCAGGGGCTGTCCAAGTCAGTGGAAGACAATCCAAGTATTTCCACTGAGTATACCTGTTACTGGGGCCTTTTCAGAGTCAAACAGGTGAATTTACAACATGGCCAGAATGACTGGAGGAATCTGCTTGGTTGACTGGCACTTGAAGAGGGGTATAAGCACAAAATTAAGCCACTGGGCTTGTTTTCTGAGCCCTGGGGAAACCCAAGGAGCCACCACATCAGAGCAAAGGCAGAGGAGATGTCGAGACTCTCGGTACCACTGCAAACCAAAACCAGGCATGTCAGCTCCCAGCTCCTTCAAACACCAAAAAGGACGTGCTGTGTAAGGATGTGCCTCTTCTAGGTGATATTGCAAAGGGAAGAAGTGCTTTTCATGGCAGTTTTACTGAATATGGAGTTGAAATGCTTTCTTCCCCTTCAAGAACACATTAGAAAAAGAAGTGCCAACATGTTAAAAAGGAGGTGCGATCCTCTGCATTTCTGCTGATGCCAAGGTGGTTTGGGATGCAGTGGATCTCACCCGGCACTTCTGCACACCCTGCCATAGATTCAGATCCATGAGCTGTATCCGCACGCACCTCCTGCCTACACGTCTGGATGTGTCCCATCCCCTGCAAGTGCTGGGCTCCAAGGAAAGGAAAACTGAAAACCATCGCTGCTGTCAATATCTCCTTCTTTTAGTTTTCAAGAGACTCACAGAGATAATCCCCTCAGACAGGCTGGACTGATGGTATCCTGCTCGATGCAGACAAAACAGCAGGAAAAGCAAAGTGATGCAGAGTGGCGTCTGTCAAATCGGGCACTTATATCTTAAGAGGAGCTGTAACTTTTAATGACGCTAAGGACAATGGCAATTCTGATGGAAATTATCTCTGTAGCTACAGTTTCAGGTGGGGAATTTATTGGCAGGAAGCAAGAAAGGAAGAGTTTGAAAGGACCTGATGAATAAATCTGGAGGCAAAAATGGCTTCCACATTACGGCTGAGGTGAGAAGTCATAAACCAGGGGAGAGGAGTAAAAAAGGAACTGGGATGGCATTCATCAGACATACTCCTGGAGGAGAAATTAGAATCATTTTCATTGTTATTGAAATTGCCTGTGATCGCAGGCAGATTAGCAGAAGATTGCAGGAAAATTCAGAGAGAGCTTTCAGCTGAGAAATTTTGCAGGTGCCAAACTTGTGGAGAAGGAGCCGGTGAACAAGTCTCACCTGAAGGTGAGACTGAAACCTGCCCACTTCTCTTTTGGGCTGCTCACTTGGCTTTCACTATTAGCAGCACATAAATAACCATCTAATTTGTGTTAAAAAATTGGTAAATGGCTCTTTCGTATGTGCCAATACAAAAACCCACAAAGGGCAAAAATTTCTCTCATTTTTGTCACTTACTTAATAAAATAAAAATCATCCAGCCAGCTAGTGGGGATAAAATATCAATTATACTACAGAAACCGTAACCACTTGGATTTTCCATAGGTGGAAAGTTGCTCAAATAAACAATTTGTTGAGTAATTGTAGACAAGCACACTCACTGAAAACACCATCAGGTTGCAAATGACTTTGCAACAGGAAAAAACTACTAAGTCATTAGATAATTTATCTGCAGTGAAAAAATTGGAGCTGTATCCTACTTATACGGAGCACTAACAATACAGATGAACTTTGCCATCCAAAAATTGAAAAATGCTTGCACCACACTGCAGATAGGCTAAACCAAGGACCTGGCTTCCAAGAAGCAGCAGAAGCAGATGCCGAGATCCTGTTTTTAAGGGAGCCCTCAACACACAAACAAACATTACTAACATAGAAGTCTTTCCAGCATGCTGGTGACTAGGCTTGGATTCTGGAGATGGAAAGGCACAGGGATGCTCTAATTGCCCCAGGTCAAGTACTCCTCTCCTTCCTTCATTCCCAGGCCATGCCTGTCCATAACCAGAAACAACACTGTCCTTGCCATTCTTCTGTAAACACTCCTGGGGAACTCTACAGATCAGTAAGGCAGACGAGGGGCACAGAAGATGTGCCTCATCCTGGATATCCTGGGCCCACATCTGATGAGTCAGGATTGTGATGGCTTTAGGATCTTTGTACTCATAGATTTGCTCTGTGCCACACAATTTGATGAGTTTAAAAGGCTCCTGGAACCGTGTCCGGATCTGAAGAGTGACTCCTCCATTAGCTGATGAGAGACAAAACCTTGAGCCGAGTCCTGGCCCCTTTTCCACCAGAGCTGTGTATCTGCAGTCTCGTGGTTGCTTTTCTCTCCCGAGTGCAGTAGCAAAGCTTTCTGTAAAAACATGACTTTGCACTTCTTCCATAAGAACGCTCTCTTTGCTTTGATATATGTCTCATTTTATTCTTTACAATAGTTGCACCTCACCTACCCTGGAGCTGAGGGGACCTGAGCTCTCTATTACTTTGGTGATAATTCTTATGACTCGGTTACAATAGTTTTTTAATTCAGACATGACCAATGCCCAGGGAAGGGGACTCCTTCTGAAAGGTTACGGATATGACAGATGGGACTGTGGCTCTAACGTGTGAAGCGCAGCCCCGTTCGGACACAGACAAAATGTCTGTGTGTGCTTCACATTTGTGAAGCTCCCTTTCATGTCAGCAGGGAAAAGTGAGCCCAGCTGGCAGCTTTCTGCTCTCCATTCCCTCCTGGTTGGCTTTTGCAATGAAGGAGCCATATCTAGCAGAAAGCCTCCTGGAGCAGGGACAGAGGAACCAAGGACCTGGTCAGAAAAGTGATCCCTTTTACATGTGTTTTCCCTATACCTGAGTCTGCTGTTTCCTACTTTGTCCACACTGAGAGATGGGAGAAGGTGGTGAGACCAGCTCCACGCACTGATAAAACACTGAATTTCTACTATGGAGGGAGGTATACTACAACCAGTCACTGCTGGGGAGGAGATTTGGACCTTGGTCCTGTTCCTTCTCCTGCAGTTTCCTGTCTGAATTGTCAGATAGCCATAGTACTGGCCAGGCTACAGATTTACAACAGGGATGGGTTTGGACTGTTTCACTCACAAGATACCCAGGTGATGGTTATCCAGCCCAGCTGAACACAAACCTCAAGCCACTGTGCTTTGCCTCAAGACAAGCTCCGCGTCCCCGCGCACTCCGGCAGCTGGAAATCAGCAGGGTGATGGACTGGTGGGTGACTCCTGACTGGAGCAGCAGCAGCCAAGGGCACGTGGCAGCTCCTCCTGCCCCACACCACAGACTGCAGTGCTCTGCCACCCTCAGCTTCGGCCTTGCCTGTGGTGTTGCGCCTCTTGTGCCCTAAGGGAAGCTGCTCCCTGGTACTACAGCAGGAGCTCCTGCATCCCACTGGCATCCCGACATGCTGCCTCCTTCCCCCTGGAGGAGCAGCTCCCTCCTGAATGCTTGCCTCAGCTCAGCAGCATGCAAACTCCACAGGAGTATCTCACTGGTACTAAACTTCACACCAGTGTAACAGCCCAATGCATCACTTGGGATCCACAGAGACGCAGCAGTTCAGAGCAGCAGAGAACCTGCAGCTCTTTACTAGCTGGCACCAAGGAGAAGGCATTTTCCAAATTATCCTGTCTGCCCCCTTGCATCCAGTGCTTGATTCCAATGCTTAAACCCTCAGAAGAGGAGCCAGTAGGGTCTGGGAGGTTTCTGTCCCTCAGGGGATGTCATCATTTGGTTGTGAGCACAAGTTGGGAAGGATGTAAACTGAAAATGGGTTTGAATGGGTTATCTGTGATGAGAGAACATACTGGGGTCTGCTTACACAGGGAGCACACTGGGCTAACCCTCACTCAGAAAGGTTTTGCTGACTGGGATGACCACAGTTAACAGACTGAGAGATTCCCTGCTTTCAGGAGCTGTTTCAAACCCTATTGCTTCTCCAAGCATACTGATTTTACTGTAATTCCCAAAGAATTACCTCTGAAATTACCACAGAACAGAGTAAGGAAGCCTCATGTATCTTCATTTTGCAACTAGACTGAGCATTGTCACTACATAACTTATCTAATTGTAGTTTTTAAAACAGTAACTAGAATAATTGGCTGATTGAGCATTATTTCTAACGAATACAACTCTGCATAGAGCACATTCCAGTGGCAACACATATCTGCACTTCCCCTAGCTCTGGTAGTAAATAGTTTCCTAAAAAACCTTCTCACCAATCAATGAGCTGTGAATGTTTCTAAGGATGACATCCTAAGCTGATGACCTGAGGACCTCCTGCTCACCAGCCCCACAGAAACATCCTGGGTGACAGAGATGAACAGCTTGGGAGAGCCAAGGGATGAGCAGTTCTCTCTTTGGCCCCACTGAGCACTGTCTGGCACAAAATAAAGCCTCAGACTTCATTTTACCACTCTTGGAAGGGGCTGGTAACACCTGCATGTCCTACACATTCCATTTTATTAACAGCAAGGCTGCAGCAGCAATGGAGGGAGGGCAGGCGAAGTGCCAGAGCTTCTCCTCTGGCTGTGCACAGATATCCCCTCTCCTTCAGTAGCTCCCTGGACAGCCCCTATTCTAGAAGCAAGCAGAGCTCATGGGCTGTTTCCTGGAGTGCATAACTGAAAGCCCAGCCACAGCTCTGGCAGTACAAATGCTGGGCACACATTAATTCCTGTGTCACATTTACTGGGAAAATACCAATCCCTTGGGATTGCACGTACAGGCTGAGCTCTGCACTGGGTTGCTGCACTGTGACTAAAACAGGGGGCTTGTGCTCAGTTCCTGCTGATTCTGAATTGTGGGGATGCTCAAGTTTTGGGTTTCACTCATTTCAGTGGGGAGCTCTGAGACAGTTTGCGTGCGGCACAGCCAGCGCCACTGAGCTCTGAGCTTTTGGGGCCTCCCATGTAT
The DNA here is from genome assembly GCA_013397725.1 of Rhagologus leucostigma. Classification (NCBI taxonomy): domain Eukaryota; kingdom Metazoa; phylum Chordata; class Aves; order Passeriformes; genus Rhagologus; species Rhagologus leucostigma. The sequence continues at coordinate 1,270,975 of VZTD01010884.1, read as the reverse complement.
TACTGTGATCCAGTGAAGAAAATTCCATGGATTTTTTTTTAGCCAAATTCTGAATAAAGCCCATCTTCTTCCACCTATTGTAATAACATATTTGTGCGTAATGTGATATATATGTTACAGAATCAGTAGCTAAGTATATAGCATAATTTTAAAAATAGGTTTCACTATAGATCAATATGTGACAGGCCTATCTATTTTAGTGTGTTTTCTTGGTACGAATTATGACAGAAATACAGTAAGTCAGTAATTTTAGATTCCTTTGCATAGACATTGTCACTGTAATTTTGCCAGGAGGGAGATAATAAATCATACTTTTCCATCTGACTGATGTTCTGTTTCCCCTGTCTGATTTCAATGGCTGTATGCTATCTTCAGAGCTGGCATTGTTCATGCCTCCTTTTATTAAAGCACAGGCACGTTATTGAAATTTCTTTTGTATTATGATTTTCTAACCATATGTGAAATTGCAGAACACACAAGAACAAGAAGGAAAAAAAAAAAAGCCCCACTTGTTTGAGTCACAGTAGAAAAGAAAACCTGCTGCACACATCTTGGAGAGAAAAATGCCAATATGAAAATGGAGGCCCCATGTTGGCCCTCTCCTCCCAGGGCTGCCACACTCTTGTTTCTCACCTAAGAGCACCATCCCATCAGTAACACTCTGGAACATCCCAAGTGCTCCACTCATATTTGATAAGCTTGCACTCCTAGGCTACGTACCCGGTGGTCTGAGCCAGGCTGTTGTTTACACCACTTAGTTTCTATTTCTGGCACAGTTCTGGGGGTGGGGAATCACTTTTTGGCTTCACTGCCTCCTTTTCTCCCACACCAGGATGGACACACTGTGTTTCAAGGGCTGAGAGATGCTGGGATGGCAGCTGCATATCTGCCTGCATGTGCCTTTTGATGAGAGGCCTTGCTTTGTTCAGTTATATTCAGATAATTGCATTAATAAAACATTTTAAAGAGCATTAACAAAAGAGAAGGAGGTGCCACTACTCTGAAGTAAAGGTTTCCATAATGAGCTGAGAATTAGTGTCTGATAACGCTGTGCTTATACAGTCCCTCATATATTTTAGGTTCTGATTACACCCTGAAGAACCCTGCTAGAGCTGTGTCCCCACTGTGCAGAGCACTGTTCAAGAAGACATAAATTCAGCAAGATACAAAAACCTTCACTGAAGGATTACAGGTGATTTGTGGACAAAACAAAGCAATGAACTTAAGATATATTGGCAGGGAACAGGGGAAAGAAAAATAAAGTATAACTTTAGCAATGAAATCCTGCCTTTTTTCAAGTCAGCAGAGATTTTGCCCTAGAAGCAAAAATTTCACCGTTCCTGCTTTTTTTGGTTTGGTTTTTTTTTCTTTTTTTCCAGTGTGGAGGAAAAGGGCAAAGGCAAGAGCAAGGGTTGTCTTCCCATCTCTCCACACTTGCACTGATGCAAGAGACAAATATTTGGGCATCATCTAGGGACTTTTGCAGTGAGGATAAGTTTGGGAGGAGCGAAGGTGGAAGGGGAGAGGACAAGGAAGTGGTGATGTCATTGGGAAGGGCAGGCAAATAAAGGCAGCAGCAGAGTTATGATAAGCACTGGCAGAGCCAATTGCTAGAAGAAACTGCAGCTCTGTGCTAGGTAGAAAGGAGGACAGCCACTGAAGGGCACCCAAAAAATGTCCAGAGTGTTTTCCAAGCTCAAGTTCACAACTGCAGGTTAAAGCTGCCCTTCTCACTTGAACAACACCAGGAAGGCCAAAACCTCTTGTGTTCCCATCCAAAGGATAACTCATCCAATGTTCTGCCAGGCTAACACAGATATTTAATGTCTGTGCTTAGGAAATTTCTGCCACTGCCTTGGAGGAGGATGGCACCATGCTCACCCTCTTGCAGGGACAGGGAGCAGTCCCTGCCTGTCAGTCTAAAATGGAGACAACATTTCAAGATGTCAGCTTGACAATCTCTTGTGAGCTGACCATTTATCTTCCAGCAATGGCATTTTGCTGCATACCCAGAGGTCTGCAGAAGGTTATCCTGGATGTACCTCTGTTGGGTGATGAGAGACCTAGGAAGTTCAGAGCTGATTATGGACCTTCCAAACTGACAATTCAGTCCTCTTCCAGCGGCTCCTCACATATACACCGCAACCACACCATAATTCCATTTCTCAAAGGTGTGTGCTTTTCTGTCAGTAAGTTGTGCAAGAGAGCAAAAACTAATGAGCACTTAGGGAAACTGTTCCCTCAGTGACATTCGCAGGATTTCTCCATCAGCTGCCAATGTACATCCGTCACACTGGTGGAACACTGTCTCCTTAACTTGACATCAGCTGCTGGCTGGGAACATTCATTTAAAACACAACCATGTGTACTTACAATACCCAAGACCAATCTCCATTTGCTTGTTTTCTCTCTCTGAGAAGAAAGGGGAGGTTGACAACCTTCCTGAAAGATCTCAGCTCCTACAGGCGAGCGCAGAGCACTGGGGACTCAGACCTTACCCTCCAGGACTGAAATCAAAGCAAGGATGATGCATGGGAGAAAAGCAGCTGCCAAGTGATCCTGAGAGTCCCTGCCAGATCCCTCTGGAGAAAACAGCCTGAGACCTGCAGCATCCTTCACACCTTCCCTGCAGCCACCACAGCTGCCTTCACCCCTGCTCTGAGAGGGGCCAGCGGGGACCTGAGCGATCACATTTGAGTCCAACAAAGAGAAAAGCGGAAAACAAGATGGGAAAGAGAGAGATGGATCCCAGTAAAACCCACCAGACCTACCCTCTCTCCTGCTCCACAGGTATCAAAATCCTGACCACTGGGCATCAATCTTAATTTTAGACACATTTGAATCAGATCATGATTAACATCAGAGAGACTGTGCTGGCCTTTTCTGCAGGGGTTTCCAGGTGGAACCACAGCCTCAGCCAAAGCTGGGGATAAGTCCCACTGAAACCAGGAGGTGAGGCAGGCTCTATATGGGCAGCTGGGGCCCCAAACCCACCAACATCTCCCAGGACCCATAACAGACTCATGAAGATGCTACATGGGGTTACTAACCCATCTGTCAGGGACACAGAATTTTACAAAAGAATACAAGAAAAACTCTTAATGGGTTTAGATTTACAACTGAACTTCAGTTCAGCATTTCAGCTGTACATGTTAATGATTGAGGGGCACAAGTATAAATATTTGGACAGCTGTCTAAGCTACATGGCTTGTTGTCATGTGTGTCTTTTGTGCTTATGACTGTTATGACTCAAAAAATCAGATCTACAAGATCTGTTCACTAGAAGAAAGCTAAATATTCAAGAAATGGGCCTTTGTAACTACTCCTTTACCCTGAGAGCATCACAATTACTGCCAGTGGTAAGAAAAAAGATTAAATCACATTTGGATTTCTCACCCCAAACCTAAGAAAAAATCTAGAAACAATACAGGAAAATTCACCCAACTGGAAACCTCTCACAGATTTTGATATCCTAGAAAAAAAAATTCTGAGAGAAAAAAATTAATCCAAATTTGTGAAAGATCAGGCAGCTGAAATTTCTACAAGATGAGTCAGTCCTGGCACACACACGCAGACACACACTCGCAAAAGATTTTTAAATAGAGGCTAATTTCAGCTGAAACTCAGCAGTGACAAGCACTTCTATAGATGACGATTTGGAACCTACATACCAGCAAAAGTAAATCAAGTGGGTGAAAGGGTTCTGAGGCCACATAAAACAGTGCCTCTGTTTCCACTGAAAGCAGCCTGGGTTTGAGTCAGAACAGCCTCTCGTCTTTGACTTCAGTGTGTGTGCAACGGATGTGCGAAAGTTTGCAGACCTTATAAATTCAACAGGATGAGAGAAGAGAAGAACTCAGAGCCTGTAAAACCTATGAACTGCTCAGGATTTCATCTGCAGAGATAGCAGGTAAAATCTTTATTCTGTTCAAATAAACAACAAAATGCTTAGGTGCCTCATAAAGTCAAGACTTCAGAGTAGCAGCTCCCTGAATCTTGAAGTTCTGTCTTTCCTATAGAATTTATAAAGTCATAGTTCACAGGTGCTTCTCTTTTCCCCACCAAACACCCCTGGGAGTGATCTTCCATTGTCTGACTCTCCTACAGTAATGTGAGGAAAAAAGCAATTCACTGTTATTCTAGGTAAACACAGAGATTTCCAAAACATTGGTTTCTGCCCTATTCCACAGCTCTCAGCAAAAACACAGGTCTAGGTCAAAAGTTTGACTGTCAGCTAAATTAAGTGTGAAGGATCTCACATTAGTCCTGGACAGAAGGTTACTGTGTGTGAGAGTGGCGTGACACCATCTACTTTGTGCTTCTCAGAGGGTACTGGAACTTTGCTTTCCACACTGCACCCCAAGTATTTGAATACAGCAAGCAATGAACCAGATGGCTCCTAACCCTCTCCAATAGCCTTTCTCTCCTGTATTCTGTTTCCCTAGGGCTTAAGCTGTTATCAGGATGAAATTATTTCTTTCAGGGAAAGTGATTACTACTTTTCCACTTAATTCACATGGAAGAGATACTGTAATGACAAGACCTATCTCTCCCACTGAAATCTCTTCAAAGAGTCCTTACAAATTCCTGCTTCCTCAAAACGCGTCCTTATACCTCTCGCATAAGAATCTGACCACCTAGGTGGGTACCTCACCACCTGACAACAGAGCAGTCAAAATGGGACCACTGAAGTGTGATCATGGGATGAACTTGGGCTGGGCCTTCCCAGGGCAAGAAGAAACTGTTATCTGAGCAGTTCACAAGATCAGCATCTTCACATCCCTCAGTGAAGCAAAGCAGGTTGATCAGGGTAGCCCTCAGGGAGATGTTCCTCAAACATTTGCTTTACCCTGTGTTTGTGACATTAAACTGTCTTGCCCAGACTCAGTGACTGCAGTTTCAGATGGACAGAAAAAGATAAACATACACCACACAACGACAGAAGAAAGGAACTACTAGCTGCTACCTTCCCTGAAAATGACAATTTCTGTGAAAAAGGGAATTGCCACCTATGTTACCGAGAACTGGTGAAGTGCACAGACCTATATGAAATTATTTTCATTGCAGGAAAGACAATAAACTGGCCAAGTGTATAATAAGATCAGGCACACAGCCATGAAGAGTTACAGGCTGTCGTTAATCATGGAGGTTCAACTCTTAAAGCCATGTGAGCTGGAAGAACAAACTTGTGTACCTACAGCTTTTACAGCCCCTGTTCTTCACTGTGAAATGCTGTTTCCCTTAGCAGAACTGAAAGCACGGGATCAAACTCCTTAGAATGAGAACTGCAGGTTGTGTAATGGTTTTGGAAAATACTGTCTTCTTTTTAAGATATATTCCAGGATTTCTTTACGACATTCCTTACATGAACTCAACCATTACAATGAAACCCCACACTTCTCTTTGCCTGAGATGCTCATCTGCCTAGGAGTTCATCTTCTCCATTCTAGACAGCCTTATCTCATTCTTATCAGCCTTATCAGCCTTATGATAGTTGAAATTAAAAAATTAAATAGAGTTTACCATCTACTTATTTGCATGCTCATACAGCTATGAGTAACAGCTCTCAGCACCATACCATCAATTTTTTGCTATCCAAATTGCAAAAGTGGGTCTCAAAAAGCACTCAGTAGTGGTTTACACACCCTTGGTAGCCCAGCATGATCCACGCTATGAGCAAAGGAGGCAGATGCAGAGGGCTGGCAATTCCCACAGGGGCTTATGACTGACCACTGGCCCTCAGGGAGTGCACATCAGGGGGAGGTGACAGCTTTTATACGAGCCAGACCTGCATCACAGCTAAAAATGACTTCAACTTCAGCATTCATCAATGGCAGTAAGCAAATACTGAGCGCCTTTGAGAGCTCCCAACAAAAATACAATTCCTAAAGCATACTAATATGAAATGCTGAAGAAAGGGTTCCATACCTTAAATTCCTCCAAGATTTTGTAATTTTTCCCATGATATTCACAGAAGTTTTTCACTTCTTTGCATTCTGGACAGCATCCATTGTGTTCCACTTTTGTGCACTTTGGGTGGATTTTAGGGCATTCTGGTTGATCGCAAACAGGTCCATCCTCCGTACAGACACAGGGACAGTTGGAATGTCCTGGGAAAAAACGTTCTCCCAGTTTGTACACAAAGCCACTGTCATCCACACAGCCCTTCCCTCGGTAATCATCAAAGATCAGATTGTCATTACTGGAGGTCTGGTCCCCTTCATCAGCAGGGTAGTCTTCATGACTGATGGCAGCTGGAGTGACCAAACCAGGGAGCACAAACAGAAGTATCCAGGCTTCATGGATATGAAGAGCCATCCCCCTCCTCAGCTTCTCCATGGGACCTCAATGCCAGATACAAACAGTTGCTTCCATAGGGAGACCAGTGTTGTGGTCTGAAAACAAAGTTTCAAGTGAGAACAAACTCAAAATTCAAGGAATATTGACTTATAAAGGTCATTGTTTCAATCAGCACCGAAGAATAAATCCGAGTTTTTAAAGTGCACAGATAACTATCACTGTTTCATTTAAATTAAACCTCTTTTTAATTATTGCTAAAGAGAATAAAGCATGTGAAATACCTAAATTAGACACACATGCCTGGATGCGTATGACCACAAAATACCTCTGAAGGAATGGTGGCTCACAGAATCACTAATTTTTACTTTCCTCATTTTTGCAGTTGAGTTTTTGGATACACCAGATATTAAACCAGTTGCCTGAAATCGCATGGTGATAGGCAGCTCAGAGGGTTTTGAAGCCAAGTTTAAGAATGGTCTAAACCTCCTGTGGTGGCCACTGTCCCTTGGTTCTACGTATGGAGCACAGCCCACTTCATTAAACCGAGGTGGGAAACCTGAGCTGAAAAAAGAGTTAAACATAATCTGTTGTCAGATCTGTGTCAGATCTGAAAGATGGTGCTGGGTTAAACTTGGGCTGCAAGAGGTGGAATAGTACAGAATCTTATTTACAGCATTTCTGAAGATGGACTTCCTGGGCTACCAACACAGCCCAGCCTGCAGCAGGTATGTTTAATCCCGACAGAAGCAAAGATGCAATTCACCTTCTCCATTATTCAGCATTTCAGTAATTCCCAGCAAAAAATGTGGAGCGCAGGATGTTAAACGCCTGCATAACGCATGGAGCTGATGAAATGTGTCTGCCTGATTAAGCTGGAGCCTTTCTAAAACTTTGGGAGCGATGCAGCACGGCCTGACCTTCGGTGAGCTGTGCTGAAGTGGTGGAGTGAGGACAGACCCTGGGAGGGAGAGGGGCTTTCAGTGACCCCTGGGAGAGTCGGCGCCAGGAGAAGGCTCCATGCCGGTGTCTCAGGAGCACTTCTGGCTGCCCACGGTGCTACATCACTCTGCCACCAACCTGCCCACACACCAGCCAGCAGCCGGTGCAACCCTGGCAGTAAACTGGTTTCTGACGTCTCTTAAAAAACCTGGGCAAAGTATTACATGAAACTTTTAAATGACATGAAATATCAGCCTTATACGGACTGTAGAACTACGGAGGTAGATCCTGGCACAAATAAAAAAAAAAAGGACCGTGGGGTGTGTGTGTCATCCCTTCTTTTTCTCCATTCCCAGAGCATGCACACACAGGCACACGGAGTCTACACAAACATGCATTAACGTACACACGCAGGCAAACACGCACTCCCCTCCACCCCTCGGGGAGACATTTTTTATATATTGGCATTTTTGGTGGACTGCAGGTGTTCAGCAATTAATTCTCCCTTAACTGAAGCAAAAAAGCAGCAGCAGCAGGAGAAAGCTTTAATCCCTGAGAAGCAGCTAAGGGATCCTGTTGACAAAGCAGTTTTTCCGAAGCCACAACAGAGGGAGACACCGGATATTACACAAGCTTTATCAAATTCGAAAAGATATCTTCTTAATTGAAGTACTAGCTGTGTTTCCATCACAAGGGCTATGCACCCTCTTGTTACTCCTATCAGCAATATCTACTGTAACTTGCTGTTTGGAAATCCAGCGATTCAGGCAGATACGGCTGCTTTACATATCTACAGAGCAGAGAATCTCCCCACCTAACGCTACAGGTAGGTTGCAACACTGCAGATTTGTGGGCATTTAGGGGGAAAAAAAAGGCAGCAAACAAAGTAATTCATATCTGAGGAAATGTGAAACAATTGTGAGAATCTGTTGGAGTTTGATGAGGAAGCTCTCGAAACAAATGTGCGTGTGTATATATACATGTACATAAAAGTTCTCCCCAGATCATAAATAAGAGCACTATATTTTGCTACAGCAGCTGAGATGTCCCACAGCAACTCACAGGCACTCGGCTCGATCCTGGAAATCAGACAGACTGCAGACGTCTTGCACGGACACATTTCAACAAGTAAACAAACGCTTCTTGGCTCAGAATTAGTTTACAGCTTCAACTTTCTCATCATTTCTCATCCTGAGAGAGGCCAGCATCGTAGGTAAGTCTCTGAAACGTTTCCATCCGCCTTCCCTCACCCCAAGTGAATAATTCACACCTACCTGATCAGGCTGGATGTGAAAGCTGAGAGGGGTCACAGGCCAACATGGACTGAAAGGTTAGAAACAGATTAGTGAAAGCAGTTCTTCCTAATCACGTTTTCGGTGTTGACTCACGGACAATCCCTTTTCCTCCACCTCCCATCGCAAAACAGGGGAGCGCGGCAGCCCAGCAACCACAACATGAGAACTGAGCTTTAACCCGGCGCCGAGGATTCAGAGGGAGCAGGATTCAGGCGGTCCGGAGGCTGCGATGCCGGGGAGAAACCCCAGTGCCAGCAGCAGAGTCATCGTGGCGAACTTGGGCTCCATCTCCTCAGGTCTCGGGGCGGGTGCGGGAGAGAAAACAACCCATCCCTGTCCCCTCCCTGTGCCCGGCGGATCTCCTGCGGCTCCAGCTTCGCCTCGGCGGGGGAAGGGGGGGAGCGATCGCGGGT